>CABFWB010007486.1:0-24450 GCA_902151455.1 Timema bartmani | reverse complement strand
AGTGGTCGAGTGGTCGAGTGGTAGAGAGGCACCTCTCCAGTTTTTGTTTGATACGGACGACGGCTCCTGGCTATGATAGAAGAGATCGGCAGGTCCAAGACATTCCACTTTTGGGCGCCGCTCTGGTTTCAGTTCTGTTCGAGAGGTCATCAGTGAACGATGTGTCCTCAAAAAGGAAATCTTGCAACGAAAATAAATTGAAGGCCGGTGAAGTGCAAGTGTCATATGGTCAAGTGAAAATGTTAACTGCTGAAGTGCAAGTGTCATCAAAAAACACAAATAAAAAGTTCAAATCCTCACATAAATTGACGGACATTGATTTCGGAGGTTCAATCGAGGCCACGCTTGTGGAATGATTGCCACAACGATTTTAAGAACACTGTCATAACTAGAAATATGTGGAATTAGGTTGAGTCATCAATCAACTTGACTCCATGTTGGTAACTGGACGAGAGTGCCGCTTTGAAATGTGGGAAATTACCGCTCTTATTGTAGCCGGGATCACTTGCCACTTTGCCACTCCACCACTCCACCACTCCTATCGTACCCGGGGCCTAAGTACAGCCGACCAGGATCCGAACCATCAATTCCTCCGTTTCTGGAAAAGCAGTCCATGCGAGGTGTAGGTACATCTTTGCCTCCTTGATGTAGATCTTAAGCTGATCAACGCAACTAAAACACAGACAATGTTTTGATATATCTCCTGTAGTACTTCTACTCTATTATAAGACTCGATAACCTTTTAGGCTCACATCGACTTACAAATATATCAATGGTCCCGTGACACTCACTATTTGTCTGCTCTAATTTTAATTTTTTGTTGTCTACTCCTTTAATATTTATTCCTTAAAATCATTCTTTTCTCAATACCTACTCAAATCCTCTTCCATCTATGAATAAAATTTAGATCAACAAATTGTGTATTTTCAAAACACCTAATTTTCTTCTAAATATTATATAGTTGTATATTAAACTTATAACTATTATGAAACCAAAGAAAGTTGTTCTTCCAGTTCAACATCATTGTAGATTGTGATGATGTTTATTTCCACTCTAACAGAATCAAGCTGATTGATGAATGAAAGAACTTACTGGTATTTATTTCCAATATCAAAAGGAGAGAACTAGTTTAAAACAAATCTGGCAACTACTGTAGTTTTAGTTTCCAAGCTTCGTGAATCTTCCAAGCACTCTCGAAACTCTCAGATCATTGATGTTTTTGTGTTGTTTTTCCTGCCCCAAGTTTTTGTAATACTAATTATTAAACACATTTTTGAAGGAAATAAAGTGTTAAGAATCTCTTTTATAAAGATTGATACCCCAAAAGGTTAAATCACAGAATTCATGTTAAAGATTTACCTTTACCTTGCAGTTACAAATTTAGTTAATTCGACCCCAGTATTAAGAAGGAATGCAAAACATATTAGTGATTCCGGATATTCCGATTCTGGGTAGTAGATAATATCCATCCATTTATTTTCAAAAACATTGGGATAATAATAGGGGAGGGAACACCCTTCAATCTTCATAGCATTTGGCTGTCATCCGAAGAGAATCAAACCAGGAATACTAAAGATATTTATTGTTCTTCTAACGGTTTTAAAGCTAATCAATACTTGATGCTTGATATGTATTAACGTGTGCTTAAACATTGCTGTTCAAGTTCTGATAGTACAAATTAAATTATTTATATTATTGACTTTTTGATATTTAAATAAAATAATAAATTAAATTTATGTATTCTGATCATTTCAAAGTGGAATTTTATTATTTTATCTTGATCGTAAATATAAATTACTATAATGTATACCACATATCCCCATATTCCTTTAGTTATTCCTAAATAGTTAGCTGCAAAAGCTACATCAGCTCCTTCGCAAATACTCCTTTACAAGTCTCAAATAACTAAGAAATCCCTTTGGGTCATTTGTCTACAAGCAGTTGCACAATTCTAACAAGTGTATAATTATAAGCTATATAATACTGATTTAATGATTTCAAATCATCACATCTCATAAGCTGAAAGGGGTCAATCTTGATAGTTTGTGTTTTACCCATACCATTGTTAAGGTAAAGTACCTAATGTAGACAATGACATATTTGTAGTATTACTATTATTAATAATATTTTATTGTCTACACCTCATATTGATGTCTAACTATGCTTAATTTCAGCTCAAGAATTAGATACTGTACCGTAACACTATTAAAATAACAAAACATTATTTGTAAACAGCCAAAAGAGTATTCAGTATTACTATGTCATTACTTTATTTGGTTGTAGGGTTATTATATTTGGAAAATACAGTACCTACAGTTAATTTGTTTGTAATCAGGATTAAAAATAATGTTATCACTTTAAATTATTTGTCTCTTTCAACAAATTATTAATTTATACTAAGATATTTTTTAAAGAACAGGATATTTAAATGAATAGGTGTATTTTTTTACGAGAGAGTTGTAATAACTGGATTCCGAAATCCAGGTGTTTAACAACATTGTTTTAAAAAATAAAAAATAATTCCAAATGATGAATCCGTTCCTATTTTTCTCTCAACGAACACATCAAAGAGTGATGCGCTCACAGTTAACTATATTGCTGCTAGTTAGCAGCACCACAGCATGGTCTGAGTTCCCGCAAGGTCGATTAAACTGAGGTCCCTCGTCGGGAAGGATTCTGATAGGAAGAACATTATATGACAGATAATAAAGTTACTCTATCTAGTTTAGTAATATATGCATAGATTGAATCATATGATCACCAACTAATATATTTGATTGAGAGATTCAATTGCTTTTAATTAATTCTAATGTTGAGCATAGATGTAACTGTTTGTAGATTCTAGACCTTTCTTCATACCAGAATCAAACTACTTATATTTGTATATTTATATACGACTTACCTAGATATGCCAGTGTTATTCATCTGTCATACTGTTATGTTCTGTTCCAGAATCGTCCCAAGCGGCCAAATCCGGTGGTTGCTTCACAGGTGAGACCACGACAGAGACATCTGACGGCAGAACTGTAAAGCTCGCGGACGTGCGAGTTGGAGACCACATCCTCTCGCTTGATAAAGCCACCGGCCGGCTCTCCTACAGCGAGGTCATCCTGTTCTTGGACCGTGACCCGGAACAGAGGCGAGAGTTCCTCCGGATCAAGACCACTTCCGGCAGATCTCTCACCGTGACGCCCTCACACTTGCTCATAATAGCAAACAAAAGAAACACTAGTGTGATCGCGCGCGAACAAAACACTAAGACTATTTTCGCCGACGAGGTGAAAGTTGGTGATTACATTTTAGTTCACGGGCACGACCGGTTATCTTCCACTGGACTCGACCAAGTCGAGGAGGTACATCCGGTTCTGTGGCGAGGAGTTTACGCCCCTTTGACCCGAGAAGGGACGGTTGTAGTGAATGGCGTAGTGGCGTCATGCTACGCCGTTGTGAACAATCCAAGTTTAGCCCATTTGGCGCTAGCGCCGGTTCGAATCTACACCAACCTTCGAGACGGTGTGTTAAGGATCCTGTTAGTGTTGAGTAGACCGCTGTCCTGCCATCCTAACCAACAGCCGGTGAGACCCAACACGATACCTGTTGGGGTTCATTGGTATGCTAACATGTTATATACTTTCTCGCAATACGTACTACCCGCTCAAATGCTATATAGCTAGTTTATATTATTCATCTCCGGACTAATTATGATGGGATCCTGGGTGTGGAAACGGGAAGAGCACGGAAACCTCATATTTTAATCAAACGTTCAGTGACATATATTGTAGAATATTAAAGTGCTATGCGAAATGATAGTACCTTGTGATATTAACCTATTCCAACATTATTTACCGGTGAATAATTCATGCAAGGTTACATAAGTGTTGATATATTTTTTGAAAAAAATAATCAAAACTACGGCTTGTTCCCTCAGAATTAATATTATAGAATAACTTCCTTCTCCAGTTTTAGCAACCATTTAAAAAATCAAAACTTTTACTTGTCTGATGAAATCGTCTGCAGATAAAGAACAATGAGTGTTCTTTACAACTGTTTTACATACTTGCAATCGACCTCAAGCAATATTAAATAAATATCAATTTCGAATAGAAAATGTGAGCAATTCAAAGCGTTGTGAAGCTGTGACCTATGAGACTCCATAGAACTGACTGAAACATGTATATGCACGGAAACCTACAACATTTTCAAGTTTCCTTATTTATGTAAGATTAATTAATTATTTGTGTCGTTGTATGAAAATTGTTAAATGATATAATTACTATTTATATTTTAATAGCTTGTTTTAAAATCTGCCAAATAATGTAATTAAGACATGCCTAAGCATGGAGCTTCCAAATACTATTTTTATAATGCAAATTTTTTAATATGTAGAAAGAACTCTAATATTGTCAGAATAGAATCAGTATTTTTATAACGAAAACCTGTGTTTTCCAATTATTTGCTGTATCGAAAATGTATCTACACGAAAATATATGTAGACTACTGTGTTCAGTTAAACCAATTATAAATATATACACGTAATTTAATTGTGTTAATGTTTGCCAGGTATTGTATTAGCACGACAGGTGTCATCATATTATTATAAAAACACGCCAATCGCCGTAAGTTGGCTGGATACAGTCCCATTCTCATAGGAAGAATCTTAACTAGATATACTTTAATGTGTTCATACGTCAAGTCACGTTATCTGCAGCTGCCATTCTGGATAGATACTATCAAGACCAATAAATTAACATTAAGGCTATATTATCAAATTGGGTGCTAAAAACATGTTTGTATTTTCTAAAAGACTCTTGCCATGAAAATTGGACTGTAGATAGTGAATTCCACGCAATATTTTACTGAAAGATAATTTTATTTATTTAAATTAATATGGACACTAATCACCAAAAATTATAAAAACAAGATTGTGATTTACTTTAACGTTAGAACAGTACTGGGTATTAGCGATTTCAGTCGTTTAACTTGGACATACAGAGATTTAAGGGTGTTTTGAGTGAGTTTTAATTTTGATTTATTACTACATTTATTGTTTTAGTAAACCATTAGTACTCTCTTAATTAACAAATGTTTATTCTCAAATGAACATCGAGTTTAAATTTTCTTGACATTTTTATACCTATAAAATCCTTTAATATTTTTATCGAGGCTTACTGTGGGTTTTATAATAAATCATTCAAATTTTGATAAATATAGTAGCAATAACAATATTAGAGAATTTTAAAACAAAAGTATGTTAATCAAGAGATAGCAAAATAAAATGTAAGAGTAATTCAAAACTAGCTTGGAAACCCTTAAATGAATGTGGACTTTTTTTGAGAAATCAGTTGAATATTATTTTCGGGTTGATATTTCTGAAGTCAAATTTGTAGGGGAAGATAAATAAATTAAAACATATATAAAAAAATTAAAATGAAGGTTTTTAGAAACACTAGCTAAAGAAATGTATACAGATCTTGCTTTGACAAAGGATGCTATACCATAATCACTCATCTCTCTCAGTCCTGTACAGTCAGTTTCTCATAGCACCCACTTTCTCCCTTCTATTCTCGTCTCTCTAGTCCTGTACAGTCAGTTTCTCATAACACCCACTTTCTCCCTTCTATTCTCGTCTCTCTAGTCCTGTACAGTCAGTTTCTCATAATACCCACTTTCTCCCTTCTATTCTCTTCCCTCTCAGTCATGTAAGTAGTGTGTGGGACGCTTCAAAACCGGCTGTGATTGGCTGAGAGCTGACCACGCCCCTCGCTCTCTTATTGGCTGTTGGCTTTCCCCTCCCCCTGACCCCTTCCCTCCCTCTGTCCCCTTTCCAGTGTTCCAAACATGTTTGTTCCTGTCCAAACTGCTTTGATCTTGTTTTTCATTGGTTATTTATGTGTGTTCATTGTTTTTTATGTGTGAGGATTGGTTTTTATGTGTGCTTATTTGTTTTTTGAGTGCTGAGAACCACAGAACGCAAGTCAAATGTGTTCGTTTGGCTTTACTGGTGTAATTGAGCAGCGTGTCATTATAGATCTTTAAGCATACGTGTTGTGGGGTTGTGAGACTATTTTTTGGTTTAAAAACACATCCACTTGTGTTAATAAGAATGCGACCAGTTGTTGACGGGAGCGATTTGATCCACATCAGTAAAAGCTCCACCATCGGGTTTCNTAATAAGAATGCGACCAGTTGTTGACGGGAGCGATTTGATCCACATCAGTAAAAGCTCCACCATCGGGTTTCATGATAGCTGCCCTGAGATAGAGCATAATCTGTGAAAGATCGATATAGAACTTGCCTTGACTGGTAACGGTGCATTAAATGGGTGAATCATCATAGAGGGATGAGACAGGTTTTTACTGAGGCCATTGTCCACTATCAAGACTGGTTTGCGTGGGTGGGACGGAAAAGAGATCGAGTTCACTGCTGACACACTCGCAGGACTGGTTGTGTAAAAATGGCATTTCAACTGAAAATATCTACTGCTTCTTTCTTGACATTTTTACGTCGGGCAACGACAGAAGACTGACGTCGGTGCTTCTTACGACGCCATTTGTAGCCTGAGCCTGTCATCAGTGTGTCTATATTCTGTTCCACCTTGCATTTCAGGTTTGTTCAAGCATCACCGACACGCTGGCGTAGGGCTTCTTTGAAGGGACGACGCTATTTGGCGACGTTGGAGAGCACGTCGATACCTGTATGAAGCACCTGTTTTCCTATGGATTTAGCGCCACTTCTCAGCAACGGTACGACGCTCTTGAAAAGGCCCCTGAAAACTTCCTATTCTATGCCCGTGTTGATAGGGAATACCGTGGTAGATCGAAGATATTCCTGTTCCAGGCTGGTTGACGTATTATCTTTTGTAGGGAAAGATCATGTTGAGCAGCATCGAAACTGAAGTTTCACGCACACTTTTTAAAACTTAAATGGTACTGGTTCACCAGTGTCTGTTCTTATATTGATTTCCAGGCTTTCAATTTCCCTTCTGAGTACGGGCACGTAGTGCAACGGAGTATAGCTAACTGTCTAATGTATGCCGTAGAGATAGTTTATGTTGTTGATACCGACGATAAGTCAAAGCTTTGCAACAATGTCACCCATGGGCTGAGGATCGACGATATAATTGTACATGTACATTTGCGAGGGCAAGCCTAGTAGAATGTTGGTGGCGTACGGTGACTTTAGGACTTTTATCAGATTAGTCTGAGGATCGAAACCGAGCTGTTGACTTAGTTGACTAGATAGAGCCAGCAGCTGTATATTTGGTGAAGAAGAAACAACAATGTCCATTTTTGTTAGGGTTTGTGTACTTGAATACAACTCCGAAATCCCCTTTAAACGCCTCTACTTCGTTTAGGGCTTTGACCAATTCATGGATAGTGCTGTAGTTTCCAGCAGGGATGTGATCCTTGGATATTTGTTCCACGCTGTTAGCGTCCACTCACTTGTACCATACAATATTTTGCCCCTCGGGGACGGTAGTGAATGAACATAGATATTGGAATTCGGTGAGAGCAACTTCCCACTGTCCGGTGAGTGTAGGATGCTTAGGTAGTTGCGTGGTGAAATTCGCGAGGGTATTTGTCGGGGAATATCCCATAGAGATTCGCTTGGTAAAGTGATGTAAAACTGGTCCTTCATGGTAGGGCGCTGACGTAACTGGCAGGAATCCAAGAATTAAACTTGGCGGGGTAATCTTTCCACTGCACGTACACTTTCTTTCTGGTGCCTTTGCCCTTGACACGTAGTATTATATCAACTTTAAAATTTCGAAAAGACGTACGCGTTGCAATTCGGGTTCGTAAAACATTCCTTCCACATCCTCACCGTCAAGATCGGTCAACCTGTAGACGACTGGTTGTTGCAACACGACACTGCTGACTTTGAAAAATTCTTCGCTACAATTGCTTTCGTAGCCCTTTTCAAACTTTATTTTGTATTTTCTAATACGCACCGTGTCACCGACTTTAATTTTAGGTTTACTATTCGAGTTTGGGCACCGTTTGCCTTACAGATTATCTCTGACTTGAATAACATTGGTTTCTGAAACTTCTGCAGGCACCATCTTGATACTGGAATATTTTGCGTCATTGTAACCGTTGACGAGATCTTGTAGGACGTCCACATAGCGATACGTTCTATTTTTGGTAAAGTAGCGCCACATGCACCGTTTCAGAGTTCTATTGAATCGTTCCACGATGCTTGCCTTCACGTCCGGATTATGAGTGGTGTAGTAATACACGCCTTCTTTATTGAGAAATTTCCGGATTAGACGTGCCATGAACTCTGTCTCCTTGTCCATCTGTAAACTTAGAGGTTTACGTCCATTTTCTTTAAAAATGTCCTGAAAGGCGTCACTCACGACGCTCCCCGTCTTGGATGGAAACGCCCTTGCCCAGGCCATCTTGCTAAATACGTCGATAACGTTGAGCAAGAACACGGTACCCGCTTTGTTTTTTCCGAGACTTCGCATATCGTTGAGATCGGCTTGCCAGAGATCGTCAATGTATGACACTACGTACTTGTTGTGTGGAAACTTTTTTATCAACGTTTTGTGTAGCGTATAATCGTTCTGCGCACGAAGCCATTCTCGTAATTTGTCCGGATCATTCTTGTACGCCCTTATGAGTGACGCCGCCCCTGCAAACCCCGTAGTATGGATAGGGTCGAAGTATATGTCAGCTAAACGGTCCATTAAGCTCGGAACGGCAGCAACCTGTTTTCGTCCACCCTTTTCAGTTTCTTCTTCTTAGGGCATTGTGACGTTGTAGGCTGTTGGGGTACGGGCGTCGGATCTTTAGTGGGCGCTAAACGTTTCGTATTTACAAAAAATTCTTTCGGGACGCTTATTTTTATAGAACTGTTAGAAACTCTCGCCACCCCAACGGCTCACTGTGTCTTCTTGCTCTGACCAAATCATTGACCTAATCCACATTATTGAATCCATGGAGAGGCGTATCGTGAATAATAACTTCACCTTTTTCCTCCCAAGGGATACCTCCTCGGGAATTAATATCTTCTAGTAAAGGTTCGGCTTTCTTATGTGCCTGTACGGGTACAGTATTGAGTAGAGCAGGGATGGAAAATACAGACACTTCAGGGGATGTTGTGGTGGTAGTATTTTCAGGTGGTTGAGGGTATTGACTAAAGTGCAGATAGCGCTGTAGCATTTGTTGGAATAAAGTCCATTTATACTTGTCAAGTTTTGAAGTGAGGATTTTTTCCATTTCCTTGTCCAGCTCGGAGACCACTAGATTTGTGGCCGATGCCACTTGTTGGTGGTGTTGCTCGTAACGGTTTAATGTTTCCGGGGACACCAATTTCATATTTTTTATGTGTTCCTTTATCTACTTGTTCAATAAGGAACCGAGGACATCGCTAATCAATGGAGCTAAAAGTAAGGGCAGAAACGCTTCTCCTTTCTGAACGAGTAGTTGTCTTTTCTTCTTCCAGATCTCTCCTCGTTTGACCATCTTGCACAACACCTGCTTGTGAGCACGTAACTTTGTCTTCAGTACATTTTTAAACGACACCCTTCATTGTAAATTGTAGACACACTCGCAAACAGAGTCAATCAGTTTCTTTTCTACAGTTTTCATTAAGGTGGCACGTTGCTGTGGGTTCATGAAATAATCGCACGCAGCAGAGGGGCCTGCTTCAGCACTAGTGGCCCCGGTACTAATTTACTAAGTCCACTTTAAAGAGTATTTAAATATAAATACACAGACATATGGTTTCAATTTAAATTATTTACAAGAGAATAAATAAAATTGTCTAGAACTAAAATATATACAAACAACTAATTCTTTTTGACTAGAAATAATCAGGTAGGTGAAGTATTGTACTGGCGGATAGAAAAATATAAAAACTGCTTGTTTTTTACAGAAAAAATATGAAAAAACCCAAATCTTTGAAAAATGGTATGTCAGTGGAACTTTCTAGAATGAAAGAAAAAAGATTATTCAGCCCGTATAAATGATCACCTTTTAGTCGTGACGAGCGCGTTTACAAGGACTCTGTTACCCAAACGTTAACGTACTAAAAACTTCGGCTATCTGCAATTTAGTGTACACTTGCCGGTAGACTTTAATCTGCAAAATGGTCCCAAGAGATTTTCTTACAGTTTTGTACGGTATCTGTGTGTAACTTTCTTTTCGGTGACCATGGCTTTGAAAACGTCAAAATTAACGTCGTTCAGGTTGCCGTACTTTATGGTGATCCCGCGAACCTTGCATATTGTTTTTGTTTTGACAGGATCACCACCAACACAAACTTGGTACGCGTAATTCTTGGGACCGCCAGATACAAAGGCGCTAATATAGCTTCCCGGACCGTAATCTCGAAGTTCGGTCGTGCGTGTGTTCTGAGAGCAGTTTCCTCACTCATCTTCCAGGCTTGTGCCCCGGACGGGTAGTAATATGACACATTTCATTTTATACCATCATACTGATACAGGTACATTTCTCCCTCTTCTTATTCCACTCCCACAAACTATGTCTCAATGGTTTTCCAGTTTCAATCCCTTGCAAATGTGGATTTAAACTTCCCAATTCCTAATCCATTAGCGTAATTTGATTTAAGCGTATAAAACTGATTATGGTTACCCGCTCAACATTCACACAAATGTAGATACATTTTATATCTACCTCCTCCCTACCAAATACACTGATAGTCCTGACAGGGGGTTAAAATTAAATGCTACGATATAATTATGTGAATGATGATGACTGTTCAGCGTTATATCTTTAAAAGCAAAATACATTTACACTGAGAATCTTATCTTGACTTGCCACTACGTCAGAAGTAGACAGCATCCTTAAGGGCATATTTTTTGTACGCAATACCCCCGCTTTGGAGGAGAAGGTTGTGATGAGGATTTTAATCCCTCGACACGATTTAATATACATTGGCAAACAAAGAACATAGAAACCAGTGGCGCTTTAGGCAGCTCGTGGTCCGCATATTTGATATAACTATAAAATTATACCATTTGGCGATGATTTTTTCATTGGTTTTATGGCTTGGTCACACATGAATTAGGCTGCCGATAATTCCCGCAGCATTTCTATGAAAATTTGACTGTAACGGAACTCCCTTAATATTAGACGATGTCAATGTCCTCACAGTACGCTTGTGGTAATATTTTTTATATTTATCCTTCGATCATGGATGTGAAATGTAAAGGAGTGTTGAGAGTATCAATGTCATTGCCATGAACGTTAAGAGTCTTTTAAAATTTAAAATACTTAATTACTGCCCACCCATATAATAGGCTAATAGAATTTCCCCCCTTTAAGATCTAATCTCTATCACTTGTACTAAGTAAGAATGTTTCTCAACTAATTTAAGTGCCCGGTAAAATGAACTCAAACAAGGTGAACGTTCTGATGTACTCTAAGGAATCCAACAGTTGCGGAAGTTCTTGTTGGACTTTCCTGATTTTCCACTCCACCGCAAGTCGGCCGTTTAAATGTCAGGGTCATCTATTTCTAGTGGAGAAAGTTGGGATCATAGCCCTGCTGGGGGTAAACTGTTGAACTCAATAGATCGTCTAATATGTAAGTTTACCGCTCTTTAACTACTAAAGAACATATTTTAAATTTGTAGCAGCTCCGTGTAACAATACACTATTTCTCTCCCCAAACACCGGTCATATCATATTGCCTGAAGAGCTTAGTTTCGCCCAAACAGATAACGCGGGGCATCTCGAAACAGTCAATTTGACGCTCTGCTTTAAAACGAAAAAATTATATATATTATAGTGTTTCAACGTGTTTATATGTCTACTGAATACCCCCACGCAATTGCGGCAGTGGTATGGATGCTTTTTTAAGGCTTTTTATAATTAGTAGTTAGCTACCTGCACCAGTGGGCACACAGTCTAAATGTCTGACTCTTCTAGTTATGGATTTCCATTGGTGGGTGGAGATTGGCTTCGAATCCCTGCTTTGGCTTTCTGATGGTGGGACGCAAGGTTGGAGGCTGAGGCGTGGGGCTCCAAATACCAGTAGGGCTTACTGAGGCTGATTTTCCACTCTCCCTCAGCGCAAATGCGACTACACTTAACAACGTAAAGATTCTGGAAGGAATCATTTGATTTTATTAGCGATAAGACCCGCCTCAATGGCGTAGTTAGCTAACGCGTTAATTTCGTGCTGAGTTTGACTGGTTAGCACGGGTGGAGATCGATGTTCGAATCTCTATCTGGTGAACTGGTGGTGGATTTCCACTTGCCCTCCATGCAAATGTTGATTCAACTTTCCCGATTCCTAGTCCATTAGTGTAATTTAGATGGATTGTAAGATGCGGTTCTAAATACTGATAAGCTTAACCTTGCGGCTATTAGCAGGGAGGTAGGGGGGATTGAATCCAGGTTGACTTATCACTTCTGCTTCTAACCGGTAATTAACAAGATAGAGATAGACAGAATTCTATATTGCGCATGATGATTATTTTTTGCTAAGCAAAAGGTCCCTGGTTCAAGTCCCGTGTCCAGGTGTCAATCATATCTAGACGGTGTAATCCTCACTAATAGGATAAATAATAGCTTTGGCTATTTGTTTGTTAAACTAACTATATGTTTTAATTTACATCTTGGTAGGTAGACATCTGTTCACATTTCACCCCCAGCGCAAATGATGGTACATCCCTGTACGACCAGTAATTGTATTATTTGGGCAAAGATATCAAGGTTAGAATCCATGTTACCATGCATGGTGAACGCTGACACACAATAAGGTGTTTTAATAGGGATTGTTTCCGTAAAATCTATGTTGGAGGGTTAGATTCCCGTGTTCAGCTGTCAATGATATCCATCCTGAGTAATCATCACTAAAAGCATAAATAATAGCTTTGGGTATTTTATTCTTAAACTACCTATATGTTTTCACATTTTAACCCCGCGCAAATTATGGTACAGCCCTGTACAACATCTAATTTTCTTATTCGGGCATTGATATCAAGGTTCGAATCCATGTTATCGTACATGGCAAAGGCTGCAACATAAGATACTTTAATAAGTATTGTTTCCGAAAAATCGGGCCCCTGAGTAGCCATTAGAAAGCACATCTGAACCTGTGGCCTTCAGAAGGTTACGACCGATGCGTCAAAAGGACTTGGGGTGGGAGACGGGTTAATGACTCTTCAACAGGATCATTACTACCCGCAACCAGTTTAGGGTTAACAACTCCTGCTAAAGGTTGTTGTGACATCAAACTTTTCCACCACTAGGGATCTGATTCCCGTTGAACTCGAGAAGAGGGGTATCACGAAGTGAGGGATTAAAGTGAAAGGGAGTCTTACGGCTGCGGACAGCTGGCAGCTGGAGTGGTCACACTCTACGCTAAACGGCCGTCGGGAGAGGTTTGTACTGCGTGTTCCCTCCCTTGGGAAAGGGGTAGGGGAGGGAATTGAAAGGGAGTGTTATGGCTGCGATCCACTGCCAGCTGGTCGGTGGTCACACTCTATGCCAAGTGGCCATCGGGAAAGGTTCGCAATGCCACGGGAGGACCACCCGACGCCGTGCACTGCACGCCAATAAATAAAAATAAACTCCCACGCCCATCCCAATCCTACGACAATAAATAAAATAAACTCCAACGCCCGTTTCAATCCTACCCAGACTTAAAAAAATTAATGAGCACTCTTAAAACACCAATAAGCACACATAAAAAGCAATGAGCACACATAAAAACCAATGAGCACACATAATAACCAATGAGCACACATAATAACCAATGAGCACACATAAAAAGCAATGAGCACACATAAATAATCAAGTACAAACAAGTTTGGATAAGAATAAACCGATGAAAGGTGGTCTGCGGGAGCGGGGAAAGGAGGGGTTTGAAGGAGAAAGCCAACAGCCAATTAGAGAGCAAGGGGCGTGGTCACGTGATCAGCTCTAAGCCAATCACAGCCTGTTTTAAGGCACCCCACACACTACTACTGTACAGTCAGTTTCTAATAACACCCACTTTCTCCCTCCCATTCTCGTCTCTCTCAGTTCTGTAAAATCAGTTTCTCATAACACCCACTTTCTCCCTCCCACTCTCGTCAATCTCAGTTCTGTACAATCAGTTTCTCATAACACTCATTTTCTCCCTGGCTTCTACATCTAGATACATAGTTGTGTTGTCTAATTATTGTAGACCTATAAGCTTTTATCGAGCTATGACTGTCTTCAGTGTAGATGCAATTAATAGCGACGAAGATGTATCGCTTCCAGGATCATTAACTCGTATTCAGATGGTAGATACCGACCACAAATTTAAGATGGTGCCATATACAATTAAATCTAAATGTAAGCCATGTGTTTTGTGAGTTGCGCATGATGATGGTGACACGGTCCAAGACGTTAGAATTGTTTATTAGCGTTTTATACAGTTATACTTCTTAAACCGATAGCATATACTAACACTTCTATAACCCTGTTGTTGAAACAAATAAACTAAAAAACTGCATGCAGTTAAATTTATACAATATACCTATATTTCTATGGCCTAATGAAATATGTTTTAATACTGAGACCAGTGTATCCTTGCTATAATACATTCACATCTTGTTCTAATACTGAGACCAGTGTATCCTTGTATAAAAATTAGTTATGATAAAAATTGATAAAAATATATAATGTACAAACAAGTTTGGATAAGAATAAACCGATGAAAGGTGGTCTGCGGGAGCGGGGAAAGGAGGGGTTTGAAGGAGAAAGCCAACAGCCAATTAGAGAGCAAGGGGCGTGGTCACGTGATCAGCTCTAAGCCAATCACAGCCTGTTTTAAGGCACCCCACACACTACTACTGTACAGTCAGTTTCTAATAACACCCACTTTCTCCCTCCCATTCTCGTCTCTCTCAGTTCTGTAAAATCAGTTTCTCATAACACCCACTTTCTCCCTCCCACTCTCGTCAATCTCAGTTCTGTACAATCAGTTTCTCATAACACTCATTTTCTCCCTGGCTTCTACATCTAGATACATAGTTGTGTTGTCTAATTATTGTAGACCTATAAGCTTTTATCGAGCTATGACTGTCTTCAGTGTAGATGCAATTAATAGCGACGAAGATGTATCGCTTCCAGGATCATTAACTCGTATTCAGATGGTAGATACCGACCACAAATTTAAGATGGTGCCATATACAATTAAATCTAAATGTAAGCCATGTGTTTTGTGAGTTGCGCATGATGATGGTGACACGGTCCAAGACGTTAGAATTGTTTATTAGCGTTTTATACAGTTATACTTCTTAAACCGATAGCATATACTAACACTTCTATAACCCTGTTGTTGAAACAAATAAACTAAAAAACTGCATGCAGTTAAATTTATACAATATACCTATATTTCTATGGCCTAATGAAATATGTTTTAATACTGAGACCAGTGTATCCTTGCTATAATACATTCACATCTTGTTCTAATACTGAGACCAGTGTATCCTTGTATAAAAATTAGTTATGATAAAAATTGATAAAAATATATAAGGTTTAAATGAATTTCTCTCAAAACATTTCTCAACTTAAGGAATAATAATGTACAACAGCAAGAATTTAGGTAACACAGTAATAAAGTTAAAATGACCTAACACGTTATTTTTTTAAACTTAAACACATTATTTAAAAAAAATCAGATGAGCAGTTGTTACAAAAATTATAATCTACTCTGATAATATTCCATATTCTTGTGACCCTACCCCCCATGAGCTGGTTCTGTCAGGATAGCTTGAAGGAGGGGTAAGGTTGCAGGCAAGGTAGTTGGGGGGGTTCTAAATAATATGTAGGTTTGTGAATTTTGGTTTAATAGTAGAGGCTTAAAGATGATAAAAAATGTGATGTTGGTTGTAAGATAGATAGTAAGTAAATGGACACCCGTGCTCTTGCAAGAACTGGCTTAACTAGTGAATACTTAAACCATCTAGGTTGACGGATCACTTTGTGGTGCTTCTATCGAACTCGATCCCGGGACCCTGGGCCCCAACGATTCCCTCCAAGTACCATTACTATTGATGAATCGAAGATGTCGTATGTATCGATATGGCGTCGGTCAGAGTGACCGCCCGCGAAATAGACGGAATTGTGGCGCCCCATTGCCCAAAAGTCAAGGTATTTTATACCACGATATGATTCCTTTTTGGCCTCACGAGTTTACACATTATTATGATGTCAGTGCTTGGCTGTAAGCTCCCAAAGTTGTTACTTCATTCATGCTAAGCCAGCAATTATAGCACGTGTATCCAATAGAGCTATGCAAGTCAAAACAAACATTTAAATATTACTCGGTGGTTGTGACAGTCTTATATTTTAACAGTAGTTGTATTCATCCTCATCATTTTCACAACAGTCATATAGGTTTAAATCTTTTTCCACATATTCCTCAGGCTCATTCATCTTACATGGCTTGGTACAGTTCAACTGATTTACCATACAAGTGCATGATGGTAGTTGGCACAGCCTCGAGCAAGAACAACTCAAAAGTTCCAAAACTGTTTCAGGTGTTGGGCCTCCTGTCATCCACTTGATGCAAAGATTTACAGATTTGTCCTGCATGCATCTATGATCTTCTGGTTCTGGAACTTCAGGAAATTTTCCAATCATATTTCCAAATATGTTTTTGATAGTTGGCTCGTAGAGAATGTTGATGAAGACAGTCATCACATGGTAGAAGCTGTTCAGCTTCGGAGTATTTGGCATCTTATCTCATTGATATATTCGGTTTTAGTATTTATTGAATACAGCTGACTTATAAATTTTGGATCAAACAGTGGTCCTTGTCGGAAAATAAAAACTGGCTCACCGGCATTTAAAATAGTGACATGAAATCCTCATTAAATTTGTTTGTAGAAATGTCAGAGCTTTGATTTTGCCTTGCCCAGAAATAGCACTAACCATATCACAACCTGTCCATGCATGTAAACTAGCTAATGATGTTTTAACAAGAAATCCAACTGCAGATGCAAGTTTCTTAATGTATATTAACCTGACTTGACCACTTGTTCCGCGTTTGATGCACAGGTTGCTCTCTCGACTGATTCCCGATTATATATAAAGAGCTAAAACCAAAACGTCATTGCCATCAGATACACAAACAATATTTGAGTATCCCACATTTGCATCCCTAATATGTATCATCATTCAAGTATCTGCTTCTTTTTGGGAAGTTGCAAGATTTTCCACTTCTTGGAAGCCTCTACCCGTTATTTTGATGCACGTTTTAGAGTAAGAACAAACAATGTTTCCTTCTGCTATCCTCTTACCAAACTTATACAAGGGGTTTTGCTTAACTTAATTTTACAACTAGCATTTTGTAAAGACATCTCCTTTTGACCATTATTTTAACACTTTTAATATTATTGAAGGAAATGCCTTCCTCTGAACCTCTGCTGAGACGTTCTGAATATATGACTGATTTTTTAAATTAAAAATCAAACACAATATCGGTTCTCTTGCTGTAATAGCAAGTATTTTAGAGCTGATTGAGGATATAATCAGATAGGTAATCAAATGTCATATTTTCTTCATACAGCTTTTGAATCAATGCCATCCCATTAATTACAGTTGCTGATGAAGGAATATTTCCATCGTCAGGTGAAATCAGTCTTTTCAAGTGTTTCACCATTAATGCTTTGCTAGTTAAAAAAAATATAGCCAAAGCTATTATTTATGCATTTAGTGGGAATTACTCCATCTAGATATCATATTCTGCAAATTGAAAGATGACACCTGGACACGGGTTCGATTTCCATGTTCAGGTGTAATTTTTAAATTTTCAGAATATGATATCTAGTTTTTTTTTTTACTGACCTATCAGGGTTGACCAGACTCCAAGTTAAAAGTCAAAGGGGTGGCTGAACAAGCCTAACATATTTCAATGTCGGTTTTCTGGTATAAGTGTCATATCTGCATAAAGTTTACGCTATACCTTGAGGAGTACTTCTTTGTACTTTACATTCTGTTTCAATGTGATAGTAGGATTTAAAGTCTCCAAGTTGATTTCTTTATGGCCCTGAAAAAATCCTTTCCTTTTTTTCAATACGTTCTCTTTAGAATGTTTCATATGTGTCCTCGCCTTTCTTCCTACGATCAAGAGATATGTCTGTACATCAAGTGGCGCTTCTCTTTCTGTAAATAAGTTTATTATGTCTGAAAGACTTTGGTCAAATGGATTAATCCATTCGTTTACCAACAATTGAACTGCAGAGGAAACATACTCTTAATCTATTTTTTTTGTGTGGATTTCGTAATAGATCAGTGTGGTAAAATGTGTCCTGACGTGGGAAACGCAGATTTTCTCGTAACTTTTAGAGTTGATGCATGGTATTAAGTTGTTACATGATATTTTTTAACAGCGCTTACTTTTAAACTGAATCCTTAAGTTCCTCCAGAAGTTTGAGTATCCCTGTTGACTGTCTCCTCCAATGTTTGATTTACAGAAATGTGGGAAAATGGGTTTCTCGATCCTAATTGAACGGAAAACTCTCCATCTTTGAAGTATTTTCTTACTTCGGGCTCACTTTTCTACAAATTAGATATTTTAGCAAAATTAACTGATAGATATCGTGCATAGTTAATTTTGTACTGAGCAGAACACCATGGGATCATTTGTTGTACACATTACATGAAAAATATCCAGTTTCCTTCTCGGTTACCTCAGATTAATCCAAGTAATAGTTCTACTAAATATCTGTATGTCATCTATAAATGATTAGAAAGGTCCATTGTCATTCCTTATAGTATAAATAGCCTTCAAATATATCCATGGCCCTTTTTTATGTTGGGATTTTCTATTGAATTGTTGAATGTTTCATTGCACATTTTGTCAAATAATAGTTGTGTGAGTGTATGTTTGTTTTCGAAACAATATCAAGTAATCAAAAAACTGTCACAAGCTGACTCACATGAATGCCTCGTATACATACTATAAACGAATGGCACGGTTGTATTGTTTTCCTTGGAGAACATTTATTATGGAACCTTGAGCAATAGCCCCAATTGCCGTTGCCAAGTCACTAAGCCCAGCCTCACCGAACAGCTTAACTATGGTAGAAAGTAGGTAGCATATTGTATGCAATCTACCCTTCATTATAAATATGTCAATGAATGTTTCTTGATGACACCAAACTATCTCTGCAGCTTTTGCCAATATAGCCAGATCCAGTACCAGTGTTATTTTTTCAGTTAAACTGTGATTTAATCTGTACTGCCTCATACTTTCATAAACATTCGACATTTATGTCGCAGGTTTGTTTGTACACAGCAAGTAAGCAACGGTGTCAGCTTGAACACAACATTATTCCTAAATATTATGTTCAGTCCGGTCCATGAACTAATAGCTTAATTTTCTGGATTGTATTGTCAGCTAAGTGTCCAAAATAAGTTATTTTAATGGGATTGTTTATAATTCTCTACATATTCATGGGGAAGCTGAGCAGTTATAATCGCAGGAGGGTTTTTCCCATTCCCAACTATGTAATCTTGTGTACACGGAACTGGCATTGAAATAGTTCTTTGCTTTTTCACGATAGCTGTAGTGCCAGATCATTGTGGCAAGCATGTGGACGAGGCATTTTGGACTATAATTTCATTGACATGACGAGAAGTGCCAGACCCATCGAATGCTTCCTCTATACGGTCTATATTGTCATAGGCTACTATATCAGGAATACTGACATGAATACTGCTTGTTAGTGTTATTTCACCCACTGTAACAGTATTTATTTCATCCACATACAACGCTGTGTCTATTTCCAAAATTTTAGAGTAGCTATGACCTAGGTGATTTAAAATTGAAATCATTTCAACTTTTCCAGTCAAAGTCTTCCCTGCCATTGCTAGAAGGAAATTTTTTGGAGTCAAAAGGTACTTTTTGAAATAGCATATTATATTCTTCTTCTTCTTCTTATTATTATTATTATTATAAGGGTTTAAAGGTGCATCGAAACATTGTGGTCATTAGGGCCGTGAACAATATTAAAAACATAGTAAAATCCCCATAGGGGAGACACATAATAATTCACCTGCAGAATATACAGGTGAATACACAATATACAAAACAAATGATATAAGTATAAAATAATATTTAACAATATGATAAAATACCCATCTGAGACACAGCATAGGAGTGCTCAAATGGGCTCTTAGTACAAATTGAGTGATACACCTGCTAAAAAAATACACAGGTGTATCACTCCAATAAAAAGACAAAACAAACATATTAAAATATAACACGTTAAAATGACAAAACATGTTAAAGTCTACTAAAATGGTTAAAACGACAAAACAATCATATTAAATTAAACTAAAAAGTTAAAAGATCTCAATATGAGATAAAATCCAGATGAGTCACTTTACGAAAGTGACTCAAATGGTACTAAAAAGATTCGCCTGGCGTATAAAATGGAGTAAACAAGTAACTCCTTCTGCACTGTCGCGTAATAAAAAACTAAGGTCACCTTTAAAATCACAAGCCAGGCGAATAGGGGCATACTTGCGACACTCCACTAAAATGTGGTACACACTAAGGGAAGCATCGCAAAATTCACACACTGGTGGTGAATCCCCCCTCAATAAAAATCCAAGGGTCAATAATGTGTGTCCAACGTGGAGCCTTGTCACGATGACCTCCTCTCTTCTAGACTTTCGTATAGAAGAGGGCCACCGCAACACACCATCCCTTATGGAACGCAGCTTGTTCTGGGCAGGGGTTGAAGCCCACTGCTCGTTCCAGGTGCGTAAGACCCCACGCCGAACATAGCCCTTCAGGTCTAAAAACATGACACCCAAACTCGCCTCAGGAGGGAGATGAACCGCCTCCTTGGCTGTCTGGTCCGCCAGTTCATTTCCTGAAAAACCAGCGTGACCAGGAACCCAGCAAAAGGCGAGCCGGGTGCTTAATGAATCAATTTTTAAAATTTGCTCATGTATCATCTGCACGAGGGAATTCCAGGAGTAGAGAGTGGACAACACAAACAAAGCACTCATGGAATCCGTGCAGCTGAGAAAAAAACGGTGACACTGACGATAAACAAAACATAAAGATTTAAAAATGGCGTCTAATTCCGCCGTAAAAACACTGGATTCACTAGGTAAACCAAATTTAAAATTGGATCCTTCCACAACAAGGTGGATCCCATGGAGGCCCCGCATTTTGAGTCATCTGAGTAGATGCGTTTAAAACCCTGAAAGCGGGTTGCGAGGAGCTCATTAAAGGTTCTCTCATATACAATGCATGGGGTGGTCACCTTAGGGAACTTGACAAGATCAACGTGGCATTGAGGTAGGCGTATCTTCCAGGGAGAAACTAGACCTGGGGAAAACCTTTGGCAGGACTATCCCACACGTGTCGAAAACCAATAGCATCCGGATTCCAACCGGCCTTGTACTACGCCATTTGGTTTCATACAAGACACGGTTAGGGAGATGAAACACAGGGCCGTAGGCAACATGCTCTTGCATGCAATGTAGTTTAGACACGTAAGATGACAGAAGATAGGACCGTCGGTAAGATAGAGGGGGCTCACCGGCGTCGGAACAGATGCTGACGACTGGACTGATACGAAAAGCACCCGTAGCCAGTCGTTCGTAAGATGCCAGAAGATAGGACCGCCGGTAAGATAGAGGGGGCTCACCGGCGTCGGCACAGATGCTGACGACTGGACTGATACGAAAAGCACCCGTAGCCAGTCGTATGCCAGCATGGTGGACACTATCCAGCATCTTTAACGCCGATGGTCTCGCAGATCCAGAAACAAAACTGCCGTAGTCTAGTTTAGATCTTACCAAGACCCTATACAGGCGCATCAAGGTTTCCCTATCAGCCCCCCAGGACCAACCGCTAATTCACTTTGAGCAGGTTGAGTGCTTTTATACACCTCGCTTTCAGGTCTTTGATGTGGGGGATCCAAGTTAATTTAAAATCAATTAAAAGTCCCAGGAACATTACGGTCTCTTGAGACTGGTAAAACAACATGGTTCATTAAAATACTGGGGGCTGGTTGTATTCCGCGTAATCTATGGAAGGGGACGACCGTCGTCTTGGCTGTAGAAAAGCGAAAGCCATTAAGCGATGCCCACGACCAAAGATAGTTGACAGAGAGTTGTATCTGCCGTTCAGACATGTGGAGACTTGATGAACTGTAATAAATTGCGTAATCATCCACGAAAAGGCAGGAACGGACAGGTAGGCGCACGTTGTCCACAATGCCATTTATTGCGATGGCGAACAACGTACAGCTTAAATAAAATCATCGGATAAGGTGTTGTTTAACCTTACCCGGAAGTTTTTATTTGACATAAAGTTAGATATAAAAGAAGGGAGGTTTCCCCGAAAACCCCAATTAAAAAGGGTTTTTAAAATGCCGTACCGCCATATGATATCGTACGCCTTCTCCAAGTCAAAGAAAACTGTCAAAAGATGATGTTTATGGAGAAAGGCGTCACGAACAGCAGTCTCGACACGGACGAGATGATCGACCGTGGATCGGTTACGGCGAAAACCACATTGAATATTTGATAGTAGATTTCGGGATTCTAAATACCATATAAATCGTTTATTTATAATTTTATACAATATTTTAAATACACAACTAGTTAAAGCTATCGGTTTATAATTAGATGGCTTCAATTTATTCTTGCCACTTTTATGAATCGGTATAACGGCTGCTTGCCTCCATAGTGATGGGAATTGACGAGATTCCCAAACACTATTGTAAAGGTCCAACAGAAATGCCTGTCCGTCAGGGGGCAACTGACGCAACATTTTATAGTGAATGTCGTCGGGACCAGGAGCTGTTCTGCCCACCTGGGACAGCGCATATGTCAATTCATCTTTAGTAAAGGGGGAGTTATAATCCTCCCCCCGACTTTGACCAAACTCAATAGTATGGTGCTCTATGTTCCGCTTATGTGCTGCGAACTCGTTAGATTAGCTCGCAGTGCTAGAGATTGCGAAAATCATCGAGCCCAATACATTGACGACCTCCACAGGGGAGAAAACGAGCGAACCATTAGACATGAGGGCAGATATATTATTATTGGTATTTTTGCTACTACGTAATTTATAATACTATCCCAAACCTTAGTTGTGGGAGTGTAAATTATAAGGATAGAAATGAATTGTTTCCAAGACTCTCTTTTGCTTTCTCGAATGATACGGTGAGCTCGAGCAAGTAGAATCCGGAATGATTCTAGACTATCCAAAGTAGGACGCCGATGGAAGAGACGTAAGGCTCTTCGACGGTCAGATATAACCAACCTACACTCCTCGTTCCACCAGGGAACAGGACGGCACGGATTTGGCGAGGATTTAGGGATGGATTTCCTCGCCGCCATGATGACCGTTGAAGTAAAATGCTCATTCTTAACATCGACGTCAGGAGAAAGGGGTTGATCAAATACGGCGAGCTCACGAAATATATCCCAGTCAGCACGTTTAAGAACCCATTGTAGTACCCATGCTATACCAGGAGTATCTTAAATTGGCGAAAGCAGAATGGGAAAATAATCGCTGCCACATTGGTCCAAGTGAACCTCCCAAAGGAAGTGAGCAGCGATCCCGGGGCTACATAAAGTTAGGCCGATGGTTAGAGGATACACCATTAAAGGTGGAGAAGTGTGTCTGGGTCCCGGTGTTCATTACCACCAGGTTTCCCGAGACAAGAATATCTTCCACCATCCTCCCGCGGGCGTCTGTAAAATTAGACCCCCAAACCAGGTTTTGCGCGTTAAAATCCCCTAAGATGAAAGAGGAGGTGGGAAGTTGTATAAAGAGGGCCTCTAGAGTCCTCTTAGAAACACGCTCACGTGGCGGGAGGTAGATGCTGCATATTGTCACTTCCATAGCAAGGGAAATTCGGACAGCGATCACTTGGAGGTCAGACACGATATTAATATTTTTATGATATATATTGTTTCGTGCAAATATAGCCACACCTCCGCTTGCCCGAACAAAGAATGGCTTGTCAGTACTATATACTTCGTACCCATGAAGCATCGGGTTGTCAGTTGGGCGGAAGTGGGTCTCCTGCAAACACAAGATGGGGGGGATGCAGGGAAGAAATTATTTGTTTAATTTCTTCTACACGAGCAAAGAAACTTCTACAATCAATTCCATTGTAGTAGCGACATTATTTATTAAAATAAAGTTTAACTATCCTCGCAATCCATAACACTATCTCTTAAAATAAAAATTGATTTAGCACCTTTTTAGGCCCTCTTGCCTTTCCTAGTCTCTCCTGGACCTCCCGCTTCAGGAGAGGTTTTGTTTTATTCTGGAGAGGCTGAGTCGGTGGATCCTTGCGCGAAGGCTTTGTTGAGGCCTTCGACGCTTTCTTTATGGTAATTTTATAGGTGGTCCCTCGCTGGTCCTTGCTCAAGGCACCAGGGGAAATCACCTTTGCGGCCTCCCCTGTACTACCACTCATCCCAACCTCCGGAGTCCCAGAGGCTGGATTGAG
>CABFWB010007485.1:11363-24451 GCA_902151455.1 Timema bartmani | reverse complement strand
CCCGACCGAGATTCGAACCTCGATCTCCCCGTCCTTGGCGGTCGAGCTCAACACGACTAGCGCGTTAGCCAACTACGCCAACGAGGCGGGTCTCACACTAGGAATTAGGCCTGCCTCACACAGGTGAAATTTTGAATTTCTTGTGACGTAGCCTATGTTCTCTGTTATTTCATATTTTTAGATTTTTCGTAGCAGGAGTAGCGCGATTTGTTTTGTCTACCATAATTATAATTTGCCGGTTAAAAGTAGAATTTTGTCCTAAAACGAAATACTTATTTTTCTTTACGTAAAAGGCAAAAATTGTTTATAAAATATAACGCGAATTAATTCCTAATGGCTTGGAGATGTATCATAAGAAAGTGTATAAACACTGTACAATAATGTAAAGTAATAGGGAGTGAAGGAAGCCAACCTGAAAGGATAGTTAGGTTAGGTCTAGTTAGAAAAACACACTACTCTCTTCATTTCTTCTCTTCTTTTTAAACTATTACACTTCACACGTCTACATCCACACATTGTTTTGAATTTTCGGAAATATTCCTTTTTCATATGAAGAGACACAATAAAAACACACACAACACAAAGAAAGATATGCTATGAAACTACATGCTTCTATAATAATTTGAAATATGAAGAAAGAGAAGTGTTTTATTTTATCTAAGCCTAACCTAGCTATCCTTTAAGGTTGGCTTCCTTCACTACTTTACAATATTGTAGAATGTTCTACACTGTCTTATTGTACATTATAAAACAACGTAAAATAGGTAAATATAATATATATTTATTTTATTAGTTTATTATGATAAATATACATTTGTATTTATCATTTTTCTCTTGAAATAACTGTATACAAATAAAAATGTTACCGCGGGTTGAAGACCCCTTATATAGACGATGTGACTGCCCGCATTTACATGGATCTTGCCTCGGGTGCGTTGTCGGTAAGTTGACGACTTCCCCACCATCTATCGGTGAACAAAAGAACTCGTTCCTTCCTCGCTGCCGGTAAGGTGACGTATAATGCTTTTACCATTGGCGGGCTAAACCAAAACTAGTAGGATTCGGCAAGCCACCATAATAACAATTTTTTATTATTATTTAAATTATCTCTACTTTAAGGCATAGCACTACAAATTATAAAATTATTATTTATACATTTATGTAAGGTAGTTGGCATTTAGAACTTCCTAACATCTATAAGCCTCAAAATCACTTCAACCTTCAACAGTTTTAAACAGTTTTTTTTATCATCATTCACCATGTCTTACTACCTGTTCAGGTTGTACACATATGTATGATAATTACTCTAATAGGTTAGGGTTGATAAAGTAAGCATCTTAGAGGTAATCTACCCGCATTTACATGGAAGGAGAGTGGGGAAACCATTTAGAAAAAACCACCCTCAGTACCCAACCAGGATTCGAACCCCAACCTCCCATCATCACCCAACAAAATTGACTGAAAAAAACTCTGAGATGCCAGAGATCCAGGTTTGTTATTTTTATATACTTATACAATGGAGTCTTTTTAAGTCTTTAATATACAGTAAAACCTTGGATTGCGAGCATAATTCGTTTCGTAAACGTGTTCTTAATACAAAGCACTCGTATATCAAAGTGAATTTCCCCCATAAGAAATAATGGAAACTCAGATGATTCGTCCCACAACCTAAAAATATTTAATCTAAAAATGATTAATACCTTTTTTATTTTCGTTATTTAAATGTAACTATACTGTAATCAAATTTATTAAATAAATTTAATGGTGGCTGGTGTGAGGTGGACGAGAGAGATGAGAGGAGGAGGTGTGTTATTGTTTAGGACGATTTTCACAGTCACTAACGGAATCAATGCTATATGTTGGCTCACTGGAATATTTTTCTTTTTGTGCGACTTTAACAAAGAACCTATCCAATGCCACTGCTCGGCAGACAAAGCGTAACTGCAGTAGTACTACTAGTATTGCAAGATATCGCTCGTTTATCAAGTTAAAATTTATTGAAAATTTTTGCTTGTTTTACAAAACACTCGCAAACCAAGTTACTCGCAATCCAAGGTTTTACTGTATGTGACTTGTCAATAATCACCTATGTAGGCCTACTGCCTACCTACAGGAATACCAACACATGCATTCTTGAGACCAATGTTAGCCTGCTCAGTTCCCACCCAGTAGCTCAGGAATCAAATACATTAAACACAGGTCAATATTGTTTTCGATTCTTTCTTCGGGCTTGCCCTGAAGCATTTCCTCATTACTACCTCCTGGATTACCTTTAAAAACTTAAAAACTTTTTTTTTAAACAATTTGGATAATTTAATTAGTTAGCCTAATATTTTATTTTGTACAACCTCTTAAAGGCTTTGGTGTAATTTCATCAAAGTCATGGGTGACGCAGATTAAAACAAACTAAAATTGAGAATCCCCAAAAAGAGTACCTATTTACATTTTCTTTAACTATTTAAATAAATCACAATACAATTTATAAATATTTATAGTGACTGCCTGAAACAGACATTATTGACAATGAAAGAAACCATGTGATCTTAAAACATTATTTTGGAAAAAGATTGTTTTAACATTTTGAAAATGTCCAAAGAATGCTTGTTAGGTACTAAGATTTATACCCTTTGCTTGATTACTAGATTTGATTCATAGTTTGATTGAAATTATGTTTTAAGCTAGATAAAGGGCCCCTGAATATGTGGTTTGACCTGGAAATAATTAGTACAAAGATGAAAACAAAGCTATTCGCTCTTTAAAAGTGTCATAAATAAAATATCCAAAGTATAACAAAATGTGGTCGGTGGAAGGACGCCATTTTGAAAAAATGGCGTCTGAATACAGCATTTTCACTATTAATTATTGAAGTACTGATTTCCCTTTCACAGTTAACGAAATTATATCATCAACCTTTACTGTTCCTCTTGAAATTTCCTTTCCAAAGATACCAAACATAGCTGGAAGTGGTACTAATATTATTAAAATTAATTTAGTTAACTGGCTGAAATGGATACCGGCTTGATTTGCAAGAAGTGTATGCTACCTGGTGGCAAAGAGACGGTTGTTATTGGTGTAAAAGTGAGTGATGGTATCAACAAAGCTAGCAAACGTCGTAATGATTCTATTAGAGCTGAAGCTGGGATTACTGTACACAAAGAGTGCCAGCGTATTTATATCAACCCAAAGAAAATCAAATTACGTCTGAAGAATAATGTTAAAATGTCAATTCCTGTAACACGTTCTCAGCAGTCACCAATTATAATTAGATAACATTGCTTGTTATGTGGCGAGTAGGATTTTTTTATGGTAAGAAGAAAGTATCTGAATTAATCCCTGTAAGAACAAGAGCTAAGTTTAAAGAAATTATTTTAGAATGTGATGAAGAGAAAAAAGATCCTTGATCAGAAACTATGAAGGGAAGAGTTGAATTTGTGCAAGGTTTATTTGCAGCAGATGCCGTTTATCATCATATATGCAGTAGGTACTCATTTCCGTGCTGGGAAGAGTGTACATTCTGTGTTATGTAAGCCCCTTTACTCAACCTTGCTAAATGAGGAAAAACACGTTCCAGAATGTGGAAGACCCAAGGAAGAGGAAGTTGCTAAATATTTCAAAGATCATGATAATGAACAATTTACAGTCACAGATTTTGTAAGACGAATGGAGAATTTATTACATAAATCTGATTTTTGTGCATCAAAAGACATGCCTCCATCACCAACTTCTATCATAAAGCTTATTCATTGCAAACGCAAAACAAGTTGTGGAAATAAATGCGCATGCCAAAACAAAGGATTGAAGTGTTCCAAAGCGTGTTTGTAATGAAGATGTTCCTGCCTCAACGGTGAACCAGCTGACATTGTAGTGGATAGCTTCAGTGACTTTGAAGATCACTAATTTTGAAATGCTTCACTGCCTGAATACCTTTTAAGCACATATCAGTCACAATGTATTCCATGAATCAAATCAGTTGTGTAATTTTGGTAAATGTCTTAATTGCATATGTATACTACCATTATAATTAATGATATTATACTTTGAATATCTTATGTTGTCTATGTTATGGCTTTTGCAGAAATATTGTTACAAAATAGTATATATTGTATTTCTAATAAAATGTGATTGCATATATCTTATGTTAGTTTAGTATAACCTTATTATTTAACTTGCGGGATATACAATGCATTCATCATGATTCATTAGTACCACTTCAGGTAGTTACTTCCAGGTATGTTTGGTATCATTGAAAAGAAATTTCAAGGTTGGGAATATAATTTCGCTAATTGTGAAAGGGAAGTCAGTATTTCAATAAGTGAAAGTATCGATTGAAAAGAAGTTTCAAGAGGAACAATAAAGGTCGGGAATATAATTTCGCTAATTGTGAAAGGGAAGTCAGTATTTCAATAAGTGAAAGTATCGTTTTCGGACACCATTTTGAAAAAATTGCATCTTTCCACCAACCATATTTTGGTATACTTCGGATATATTATTTATGACATTTTTCAAGAGCGAATGGCATTGGTTTCATCTGTGTACTAATTATTTCCAGGTTTTGTTATTTTTTTAAAATATATTCAGGCACCTAATAAACATAATGATGAACAATACCCTAGTATATCAGCGCAGAAAATGAGGCATCTAGCTTATGCCAGAGAAAAATTGCAAATGGGATGCCTAATCCACACCACCAGAACCCAATACTATGAGTGTATAATATACGACATGCAAATAAAATAATCTGTACAAGAAACTATATTAAGATTATAATATTTGCTAAACTAAAATTAAATCCAAAAGATGTATGCAAGGAAATATTATATCAAGTTAGTCTCTTTCAAATTGAAGTATATATGTATAAAATAGTGTAAGATTTTTTATTTTTTTACTGAAATATATTATTGTTTTAGAAATAATGTAGTGTAGTTGTAGATATGATACAAATAAAATATATTTTTAAATTAATATTTTTGAGACAATTTTACATGCAATACTGTTAAGCTTCTTTAAATAAATTAAATGTAAACTCACCGATTTAAAAAGCAAGGTCACAGAAAATAAACAATCGCACTTACCCTATGGAGCCAGCGCGTCGTTTCTGGATGACCTTGCTGGGGTCAGTCCCTGTGCAATAAACATCACTTTGTTCATATAGTATTTATTATACAAAATCAATTGCTCTAACAAAGAAAGTTGCATGTTCAGCAAAAGTACAAATGTAAATATTTAATCTTTAAATATCTGACAAGAATTAAACAATGTAGGCAACAAATGTATTTTTCATGATTATATTATGTTTCTTTGTGTTTCAATCGAATTGTGGGACACAGCTTTATTTGGAGGTTTGACCAACTTGATAATATGAGTACAAATGGCAAATCAGACAGTTTAAAATGCAAAGCATCCATAATCCAAAATGAGAGCCTTTGCCGAGGACACAAAAATCCTAAAGGCGCATTAAAACATCTTTTGTATATATAATTATTTACATTAAATAAGCTAATAATTATTTTTAAATAAAGAAATAACATTTAAATATTTTATCAGATATTAAGAATATATATTTTTTAATTACAATATTGTTTTAACAACATAATTCCTTTTGTGGTCACTTTGTAATTGAATCACTTTGATATTTAATTAAAAGCTTAAGGAAATATTAAGAGAAAAGCAAGTGGAAAATAAATAGTATATTTGCAAATATTGATGAAAAGGGAACATGTATTTTGTATTTATTAGCTCCTTTTTTATTAGGTAGTTGTTCTCGCCTAGTATTTTTGCAGATATTACTATCATCATTTTGTGTCTTGCATGTGGTGCTGTTTATTTATATTATGCGGAATACAACTGGGGTACACATTTTAGGTACCACCCAGGGTGCATGAAATCCTTGAGCCAGCCTTTAAAATGAATGACTAACATATTTCTACAGAAATTAGAGCAGACTAATCAATTAAATGACCTGTAGAGCAATTGGCTAAGTACCCATGTGTTCAAACTCTCGTATAAGAGAAATCACTTTAACATAAAAAAAATTAATAAGGGTCAATGAACCAAAAACTGAGTGTGTCTCGCTTAGTCGGTAGCCTGTCTGTCTACAGAGATAATGGCCCAGGGTTATATTTCCCGCATGGCCGAAAAATTTATCATTGATTAAATGTGAGTTTATCCTTTCACAGTGATGAGTTAACAGGGAGACAATCAACTCAATTATAAAATCCTTATTATTACAATTTAGAAAAAACAGCTTTCTGGAAAAGTGTCACAGGAAATTAATAGTGATTCTAAGAAAAATGCACTTTTACTTCCATCTATGAATAAGATTTTTTTTAACAATATGGAGAGTTGCTAGATTTCCCCAATTAATGTAATAATTCCAAATGTGTTATTTCTACCATGTTAATAATAATAATAATACAAATCAAGCTGCAATGTTTGTTGGGTCATCAAAAGATCTGTGGGCCACACAGAATCATGCATCAAGCCAAGTGTGGCCTGCGGACCGCAACTTTAACATGCCTGATGTATGATATTCATACATTACCGGTATAACAGTTTTTACAAAGACTTTAAAGCAATCATTGGAGCTATTTTCTCCTATACCCAAACCATAAATGTGAAATGTGCAACAGAATCCAGGAAGCTAACAGAAGTGTCACTGCAGGCAATGCATGAAAATAAATGTTATGTAGAAGTTAGGGAAATCAAATGTAACTTAACCTTCGATAGGAAGAAACTAAAATTTCCAGAAAAAAAAACAACCAAGCTATACAAAATGTATTGTTTCAGTCTATTATAAGCCTATAGGGAGAGAGCAAAACATTTAATCTGTCACTAAATAAAGTGTCAAAAAATACAAATATGTCCATAAATAAACAGGACAAGTGAAAATGAAGAGCTATGTAGGCCTATATGTGAAAAAAAAACCTCAGTACTGGTACCGGAACATAAAATAATTGTAAATATTAGTTTATGCTTGACAACCATAACCAAATTAAGATAAACGAGAAAACCCTAACCTAAAATAATAAATCGCATTTGAACCTAAAAATAGAAATAACTTACAAAATAAACTTACCACCTATACACTACTAAACCTGGGTTTATATCCATATGTACTGGCAATGCATTTAACTAATAGCAAATAATGCATAATATATTGTGCACAAGAAGCTAAAACACATTAATTTCCTTTATAGCATTCATAATCGATATGTGTATTTTGTACAGTGAATAAAGTTAATTTGAATCTAACTTTTTATGCATTATGTACAGAGTCGCACATTATTTAGATGTATTTGTCAATGATAATGCGAGAAAAGGTAGGCTATTAACCAATTAAAGGCCACTTTACACATAAAACGAAAAATATCTTCTATACAGTAATTTATGTTTGAAATTTCTAGGGTAATCATGCTTGTTTGCTATTAATGAGTTTTCTTTGTTTTGGCACCTGTGACTATGATTTTAAATATGATTAAAAATATAGAGGAAATATTTTATTCTTGATCCTGTTATTGAGAAGTAAGTATACCATAATATTCATGATAGAATAGAATCAAAAATCCAAACAAGTGAAGTAAGAAAAAGTGAAACTATAAAAATATGAGTTTTCATGTTATTTTTTTTTTTAAATGCTACATTAATGTACAAAGAGGTCTAGTAAATAAAATAGTATGCATTTTATCTTAGATATGAGTATGATATGTAAATAATCTTAATTTGTTTAGTATACATACTTGATTGTTATGTTTAGGAGCTTAAACATGAGTGTGAAGGCTGAATGAGATCCATAAATTTAGAGAAATTTTCTAAATGTAGGATTAAATGTTGATCATAAAAACTAGATTATGTTTGGACTAAAAGTGTGATGTATTTTGAATCTAAAAAGAGTATAGTATTTTGAATCTAAAAAGAGTATAGTTAAAAGTGAGTAAGAGGTATTTAAAATAATCTAATATTTTTCTAGTCTGCTAGTTTCAATTTGTGCTGTGAATGCCATTCGAATAGTTGAGCACAATCCAAAGTATGCAAAAGTAGTAGGCCTACTAAAGCATAAGTGTGCCGTTCCCAGCTATTTCTAGACAATTATTTTTTTACAGTTACACTTTTATTAATATTGCTTCATTCATTATATATTATTTGATTTGCCTTGAGAATTTTTTAAATGTGACTTGATAGTAGACTTTTAAATAGGCCTATTTAATATTCTATCCCTATGCCTATGTCTGATTGCCCACCATGGTAACTTATGAGAAGTCTCATAAGTGTTTATAGGTTACAGGTTATTTTTATAGCAAGTTGTGAATTAGAGATGGCACCAGAAGTTGGTCAATCTTTAGCTCTCCAATCATTAACTAAGGCCTGCTTGGAGAGTAAATCTATGTGCAAAGATCAACTTGGTTTGGATTAGTGCAGTAGTCATTATATTGATTGATATTGATAGATATTTTCGAAGAGGCTTGTACAAGTTCAAAGAACCTACATTTATAAATGTACTGTAGCCTGGTAAAGTTACCGTAGTTCAAGTTTATCAACAGCCGCGAAAAAAGCTTTGAATTATTTACGAAGTGGAATGTATATGGCGGGTTAAATGTGTAGATATTCGCAAACTTATATCCCCATACTTCACTATAAATAAGAAAAATATTTGTATAACTAGTATTTAACAATGAGGCTAATTCGTGCTACAAAATAAGTGTGTGACAATGCATAGACGAGATAAACAAACAAGTTTTTCTCAGCATTGCTGTCAAGCACATGAATGAACAGAGCTGTAATAGATATCTGGCTAGTAAGAACATTTTGACGGCTCTTATTTGTATGTTACGGGATAGAACGATTTTGTCTTAGTAAGGAATACTCGGCTAATAACTAAACTAGTTATTATTCATTTGATATGGTTACAAATAAATGATCAAGGACAATTTGCAATGACATTTACCTGGTACAGATTGAGTCGTTACAGCAGACATCTGAATGTAAATTCATGCGTCACACTTTACTTTTCCTTCGAATTCACTGACACTAACAATATTTTAAAGTAATGTCAAAAATGTGTCACTTTTACTAAACCTTTGGTAAAAAAAAAATTAACAGTTCTGTTTACAGCAACATGGAAGCCATATTTCTATTCTCGTACATTTCGTTGTAGTGCGAGAAAAATTGTATGAAAAAATAAATATCTTTCATTTCTGCTATCTATTGAGAATAATACTAAGCACAAATAGATATGTTTCACGACCATAATAAATTAATTTGAAGTAGCTATGTAATTAAGGTTACAATTCAGTACCAGTTTAGACATATTGTAGGGGAACGGATATGCTAGGTGAAATATTTTGCGTTTTAAATTACACTTATTTAAAAGTATTCTAAATAGAAGACGATGTTTACATCTGGTCAAACAAAAAAAACAAAAAGTCACGATCGATAACATAAGTGCAGTCTAGGTAAATCCAAGTAGAGTGACAGATAAATATCCCTTAGTATTTCCGTGTTGTATGGACTATTTGATATAAATATGTTGGCAGTATTTTAAAATAATATATTTTGCGCGCATTTCGAAATTTAAAAAAACTTACACGGTAATACTTATTACTAAACAGTAGAAGATGAACATATCAATGTCTCACAGGAAGAGCTACTCTCAGGAGCAACCCTTTCAGTTGTAAGCCAGTTACAAGTAGAATGTATTTAAAATCCAATATCAAAATGTTTTAATGCCATTCTCAACTTTATTTTAATATAAATGTATAAAGTATAGCTATTTCGTATAGAGTATAACTATTTCTAAGCGATAAATAGTAGTTTATTAATTTAAAACAAGTGAATAATTTGTGTATCTGGGCATAATGTTCAGTAAAACTGAAGCATAGCAGGAGAAATCAACAGACTGGTGAATGCATCTCGGAGAGTAGTTGGATGTATGTGGACTATTGCAAAGAAAGTAGTAGTATCAAAATAGGCAAAGCTGGTAATATATAAAAGTGTGTTAATGCCAACATTGTTTATGGATGTGAAGCGTGTTTGTCAGGAGAAAATCAAGAGCAAGGTGAATGCGTTTGGAATGAGCTCCCTAAGATATGTATGTGAAAACACTCGTATGGACAGTCAGTAATGATTGGGTGCTGACTCAAGGTTACTTTTATTCACTGGTCAGGGACCAATTATTAGAGTTGGATTTTTTTCAGTCTTATTTTAGGTCAATATTTGTGAATTTTCTCTTCTGTATACAGTTAAAGTGTAGATTAAAAACAAAATGTGGTTAACACTAAAAAATGTAGGTAACTATATTATTTTATTTAGAGTTGATATCTGTCAAAAGTTATAACTTAGTTGTAGATCATTTATGACTTGATGTTCAAATAGTTTTTAGTAGTTCCAGATATGGCATTCTCATTCTATACTTGCTATCATTTTTTCATTTATTTTTTTAGGTATTTAATGTGCACTTTCTGAACCAACTGATTATATAGGCACATAAGATATAAACTAACTTAAATTTAGAACAAACACTGTGAAGGGGAGGGGGGGGTGGACCCACATTTCATCAATGATAAATTTTTCAGCCATGCCAGGAATCGAACCCAGGAAGGACCCTTAATCTCAGTAGACAGACAAGCTACCAACTGAGCTAGGGTGTCAACCTATATTCTCTCTCCCTTCCTCCAAAATTAAGCTCTTAATAATGTGTGCTAATACATCCCTAATAAGTAGGCTAATCTAATATTCATCAACCTATGCTGATGCAATGAAAACTATTTTATTTTTCAAAGAGGTCAGCAACAGTTTCCAGAGACAATTTTATGTAGTCAAAATATATTGTGGCAAAAAACAGGCATCTTTATCATATTTAAAAAATATATATTATATAATTTTTTACTGAACAAATTTGTGGTGTAAAAATTGAAAATAAAATTACACTCTTTACTAATAACTAGTGGAATGAAAAGGGGATAATTTCAAGTAACCTATTTCTGTTAAAGTCTGAGAAACCAGTTTATTTACTGTACCTAGATTGTTAGCACATAGACAGAAAACTTAACTCAATTTTTTTTCTGCATTTCCTTAGCAAAACGGAATATTCCCGAAAATTTAAAATCATGTGTAGCTGAGAAAGAACCTGCTTCTGTGCCTTCAGAGTCTAAGGCGTCATTCTCTTATTATACTAGACTGCCGATGACAGGGAGATCAGGGTTTAAATCCTGGTCAAGTGGTTTTTCTAAATATTTAAAATCTAAATAAGATAATATAATACAATTATTTTCCACTCTACCCCCACACAAATACAGGCATACTTCCTCTAAAATTCAACCTTCCTCATCCTTAACTCATTATTGTAATTAGCACATATATTTATCACCTAAACAGGTAGCAAGACATGATACAAAAAAAAAGACTGAAGGATATAGTTGGATTCCTTTTAAAAAATATCGCATCAACTTTTTTTGCAATCAACAATAAGAACATTTTACTATGTTATTAGTATTATTTCGTTGGTATTAATACTATCTAATAAAAGTGACAGATAAAGATCATTCAACTTGATTTATGTATCTATCAAAATATTTGAGGTATTTAACATGCATTTTCTGAACCAACTTATTATATCAGTACATATGAATTTCTATGAGTGAGAGCAAAAGAGCCTACCAAATTGCCGAGAAAGGTATTTTTACTTAACATTCAGGATTTTTTACATGCCACTTAATCAACATGGGAATGGCGGCCTTGCTTACCCTACCCTCTGAAGGAACTTGTGCTATGGATTTTTAGTGCTCAAGAAAAATCTGTCAACTGGCTAGGTTTGAACTCACAAACATCAGGTTAAGCTAATAAATACTATAAACATTTTAGTGATTAAGGTTGTTAGTCATTTGGTACTGCACAAAGTTTTGGGACAGATTAATTAATTATAGCTCACAGCCATCAAAGTATCAAGTCAAGACTTCATATTTATCATTAATCAATTACCCGCCTCAGTGGCGTAGTTAGCTAACACGTTTGTTTCGTGTTAAGTTAGAATGCCGAAGACAGGGAGATCAAGGTTAGAATCTTGGTCAGGTGAACTGGAGGTGGTTTTCCCTAAATAGTTTTTAACTCTCCCTCTACACAAATGTGGGTTCACTTCTACTAAATTCAACCTTTCCAGTTCCTAATCCATTAGTGTAATTAGTACTTAAGCGTATAACCCGAATGGGTAGTAAGATGTTGTGCTAAATAAATAAAATAATCAATTAATCTAAATAATCATGTTATTAGAGCATATAATGTATTCCAGGTTTTAGTAGGAAGCCTTTTCTGGGAGGCCTTATTTTGTACCAGAAACCTACTGTAATAGTATTTTGGTAGGATAAAAATCCATCCAGAATGATAGGAAGTCCATTTTGTAGGCCTTTTATTTTACCAAAATACTAAATATACACTCGGATGGAACCATGCAAGGTAAGCTTTCTTTCTTTCAGGGTAATAAAAGTACATTATAATAATTATTAACAAGTACCTGCTTCAGTGGCTTCTCTATAAAACTATACTGCAGATGATAGGGAGCTCGGGCTTCAAATTCCGGTATGATATACAGAAGGTGGTTTTCCAAAATAGTTTTCCACTTTCCCTCCACACAAATTCAGATACTACTTTTAAATTCAACCTTCCTTATCCTTAGCCTATTAGCGTAATTAGTACATATGCGTCCAACCCTAACAGGTAGTAGGACACAGTGTAATAGGAAGGAAAAAAATATATATATACACACACACACAAATTAACCAGTATAGTATCAGTAAAGTAAAATATATTTTTTTTTATTAATTTGCCAGATCAAGGTTTTCTATGGCAGGAAGAAACATTTACCTGATAAGTAAATTCAAAATAGTGTGTTTGTAAATAAAGAATTAGAATAGTGAAATATTAATGAAAGTTCAAAGAATTGTCGATGGTTAAAATCCAAGAGTTCATTTTACCTACAAATCTTGAATCTATATTTTAGAAAGTATGGTAAACATAAGAGGTTTATTTTATTACATTAATTCTTAAGTTGTTATTAAATTATTTTTTAACAAAATTTTATCTTTTTTTTTTTTTTTTTT
>CABFWB010007485.1:0-11267 GCA_902151455.1 Timema bartmani | reverse complement strand
TATTATGCATTAATTTAACATTCATATCTTCAGTTAGGTGGTAAATTATTGGTTAAGGGCCTGCTTGTTAAGTTTTTCCTTTATTTATGTTGAGCTAACCTCCCATAGGCAGGGTAAGAACAGCCAGCATGAGAGATCAAAATCAAATTCCAATTCATACTTTGGGGGGAAAAATACATATAGTTTGTATTTTGTTTATTTATGGTGGTATACTATGAAGGTTTATCCAGGCTGTGGAATCAATAGGCCAAGCCTTCGACTCTGGTTCAGACTCCTCTATTTTTGCCACTGTCCGACTCAAAGAGTCCAACTCCTTCATAAATGGCTACTGTATATTAATTAAATTAGTAATAGCTAATAACAAATTTACTTAAGTAAAATGTTCCAATACAAATGAATTCATGGGGAGTTTCTTTGGCATTATGAATTTATATATGAATAAATTTGTCAAACAAAATTACAATCATTGGTCCTAAAAAAAATGAATAAAGTTAAAATATATTTATCATAGTTATAATTTTATTTTGAAGTCCGAGTCATATTTTTACCAGCTCCGACTCCACAGCCCCAGGGTTAGATCTGTGCGACTTTAAACATAATTTTTTTTTTAATCTTGTAACCTACTGGATGGTATATTCTTTAGAAAACGTTATGGGCACTTCGAATCCTTAATTCATTCCCTGGCGCTTGTGTAGCACAGCGATCTGCATAGGCTTGGCAGCCATTTTTTTACTTGTATACTTTTATCCAACCAATATTTTCGCTACTCACTTATTTTCTCATTTATTGCTTTATTCATGGTCATTGAACCGGTAGCCTCATCTATTAGCTTCAATAAGAAGTATCCAGACAGGCTAAAAGTGCAGTGGTTCATTGATAGATGGCATTACAATAACTTATTGCAATGAAACATTGATTCATGCCCATGCCAGGAAATGTTCAGGCAAACAAAGTTGTTATATTAAATCTTGCACACTCTTTCTATATATATTTTAGTAAAAATGATTCTAAATTGTTGGCTATTAAAATTGTGGCAATGAAATACTAAAATAAATTTAATTTTTTAAAAGAAATATATCCATCATAAGAATGTGAGACGTTCATCAACAGACTTGTTTTTGTTCAAATGTTTTTAAGTCTATTGACAGATTTAATGTACATAAGCTTCAACAAACTGTCAAACCCTTCTGGTTACCTAGTTCTACTTTCTCAATGAATGGGCAAATAGATTATCTACACATGTAAAGAAAATTAGTTTTATTAGAACATTGGTGTTTTAAAGTGTTTTTTTATTGAGAGTTATCATTTATAGTATGTACATAAAAATAAAATAAGCTGATTAAAGATGATTATACAAATTAATTAAAAGCATATTAAAAGAGTAGGGGTTACAAGAGGAAAATTACCAGGGGAAAAGGAGAACTTAGGGCCTAGAATTTAATATAACGGTAAATTAGAGACAAACTAAGAAAATTAGATTCAACTTATGTATTGTTAAGTGTCCAGGAATGATTAAATTGATATCTACGAATGTTTACTTTAGTTATAAAATGGGTTATATGTAACCCAGTGGGCTTTTGTTTGGTCACGAGCTCTCTTATGGGTAGTGAACAGAGACTTAAACACTTCAGTAGCCCTTGGATCACTGGAAACACTATAAGATCCTTTAGTTTTCTTGAATTGTGGATCAGAAATGTCACTACTTGATGGTCTTTTAGCAGCCATCTCATTTTTGTTACCTGAAAATAAATTGAACATTTAAATTAGTAAAAGACAAAGCACAGGGATAACACAAAAAATTTTCATATAACCAATACAAAAATTTGAACAACTTCCCGAAATCTCATCTTCAGTAATTTTACTTACAAGAAAGCAGAACTTTCAAACTAAGTTTTCCTGGGCTTTTAAAAAACATCTCTCAACCTTTCCCTTCAAATTAAAAAATGTATACTACACTAGATAAAAAATCAAAAGTATCATGCTAAAATATTTTTCATTTAACAGTGAAATTTCAAATAAAATCTTTTGCTATCCCATATTTACCAATTTTAAGTAAAACTTACTTAAGTCCTATATTATTGCTGAGGTATTTAATGTGCACTTTCTGAATGAAATGATTATATCAGCACACGATGGGAAAAGTCCTACAGTAAACTTGTGTGGGTGATAATCGAGTTTAATAAATTGTCTACTGCTATAGAGTTTGCTTGAGGAGGGTTGAATTTTGTTAGTTAAGTGACAAATTCAAGATTACCAGGTCTTCTAAAATTTCATTTTGATCAATATAAAATATTACCTATAAGCTTGCTGATGGCTTTGACTGATACAGCGCCTTTCTTGGTTGATGAGAGCGCATTGCATTCATTCATTTGTGAAGTATCTCCAGGTTTATTTGTTTCTGTCGAGTTGCTTGATCCAGAAACTGCTGTTTCAATAGGTTGCTCAGCTATTTTGTTTCTACGTTTTGCCTCACATTTATTCTTCTTTTCTGCTCTCAGCCTTGCTTGCCGAGCTTCCAGCCTAGTTTTCATCAACTCTAAGTCATCTCCCTCTGCATTCATAATGATTATATCATCATCTGAGAATGGCTTCTGGCACTATCAACAGTTACAAAAATCAAATAGGTATTGCTAGACGAACACAAATAACACCATATTATATGGCTTAGGTAAAAAATCTTTTAATTTTAGTCAGGATGAATGTTTATTGCTTGGATTAAACTCCACTATAACTATGTAAACACTGGTTAGTAATAGTAATAATAATAATAATGAGGATGGGATTCAACATCGTGTCGAATGTACTTTGGGTGGTATTTCTTAAACAGCTTCTCACTCTCCCTCCACACAAATGCAAGTACTGGTACATTTCCACTAAATTCTATCTTCCTACTCCATTACTGTGGTCAGAGTTCCTGGCTACAGATCCAGAGGTCCTGGGTTCAATCTCTGGCACTTTCAAAATGTATCTGTGAAGCAGTGGGTCTGGAACGGGGTCGAATACAGCCTCATGTGGACAAATGGAGAGCAACTTTAATAAACTAGCAGCAGCTTCACTTTAGAAAACTGAGATCACAGGCTGGAGGACTCATTGTGCTGATCACATGACACACACTATCCAGAAATGTTGGCATTATCGCCAATGTAAAGCTCAGTAGCGGGCTCACACCATGGAGTTACTGTAATTAAATGTAAATAGCCCAGAGAGAGAGAGCAAGAACAGGTGCAAAAATAATCTTGTGTTCAAATTACCTTGTGACATGTCTTAGTTTTAACTTCCTTAAGGGCACGCTCTGACACAACACAGCCACAACTCCAAACGAAAACAAATTTAAACTTCCCATTCATCTCCAAACCAATCACTGGACAAATATAAGGTGATGTTTGTCGATCTATGTAAGCATCGCCCTTTTCAGCTGATGGTTTAAATGATGGGTTGTTTGTCAGCTGCAAATCTTTCACATCCTGAAATAAGAATCAGCGATACAAAACTTGCATTTATCAACACTCAATTATGTTAATGAACTATTAAAATATTTAAAAAAAAACATATTCAGGCCTAGTCAGAGAAATCATGCATTTATATTCATTTTAAATTAGGCTTAAAGGACCAATTTAGATCATATTGATTACAGGGCTCCAAAAATTTTGTAGCAAGCTTTTCAGATAAATTACAAGCAACTTATGCGTGATAAGTGGTGCACCCTGAATATAATGTATGGTATTAATGCATTAATTTTTGTATTTTTTTCTCCAATTTAAAAGGGTTGGCCTACTTTAAATGTTAATAAGGATACGCTTTTAGAATATTATGTTGTTAGCTTGGTTTTAAAATATAGCTTAAACATATTTGACACATATGTAGTGTACATCAGATGTACAGTCACTTTACTACACATGTTTAAGAGATTTTATTATAATAATTTACAATCTTGGTAGGTAGGATAAATGAGTCACATGCTTCCTTTTCCCACTGAAGCACAAATTGAATTCCAGTTTATTAACAATAATTCTTTGAGATGGGCTATAGTTTTAGGTGTGTCACATATTCTTAAAATTAAATTCACGTATTTTTAAACAACATGGCTGACCAACATCCAGTTTCTTAGAAGAGTTACCGGTATGTTTGTTTGTCGAAATGAATCATTTAAAAAAAAAAGTTTTATTTACATTCCTAAGTTATATTGATTCACCTTTTTAAGGTAAGTTTAACTATAAAATGTTGATATTTTCAAAATTAAAAATCAAGAAAATCTTATATAGGCCTAGGCCTACTTTTTATGGTGTGTAGTCTAAAATATTTGTTTATTTTGTGTAGTATCTGGGTCTATTAAATGAAAATAAAAGTATATAAAAAAGATACATTTTGTTTGGTGTAGGCTCATAGCCTAATGTGTGCTGTGTGTTCTCGAATTAAGTGTTTGATAACAGGAACTTTTTTCAAAAATGTGCATTTACCAACACGTTGAGTAATTATATTATTATGGTTTTGATGATGTGTCAAGTATTAAGTTATATTTGTAGAGTTCAATTTTGCAGCTTTACTTTTGGCGTTCCTGGGGTCAAGGGTTATTGGGCAAAATTAAAAGGGTTTGTAGAAAATTTAGTGTTTTAAAGTCTAAATTAGTACTAAAACTCATTGATTGTTTTATGTTGGAATTGAAAGAACATGTGTTACGGGCTTTTTTAAGCAATATTATCAAACTGTATTCTATTTTATGGATGGATTAATTAGTTTTTGCTAAATTTTTTTTATAAATACATTACCTTTTTTGATAAAATACAAAATACTTTTTTTGTTTTTTTATATAGTAGACCCTAGTCTATTAATGTGTGCTGAATTATTTTGTGTGTAAAAAATAAACATAAAACATTGACTCTTTCAGTATTAATTTGTCTGTAAACATAAAGGCTCATCTACATAGTCGTAGCCACTTGTCGGGAGTCGGAGTCGTAATATTGACTGTCAACATTGAACGTCGCAATCGCAGTAGTATGTCAGAATTGTCGGAATAGCTTGTCGGAAAGATGAACACTATCCATTCCTTGCGTTGCGACACGTTGCATTGAGCCAATCAAAACAAATATGGTTGCACTACTAAAATCAGTTAAAGTTATTATTTATATAATCTAGGAAAGTAGCCTACTTCATGGAAATCTATATAAATATATATGGCAATTTTTAATTCAAAACAATTGTTGTTTAACATCTATAGGCATATTTTAATTATTTGAAAGTATTAATGTTATGACTTTGATTATTAATTCATTGTCCATGCTGGTGTATGTATGCTCTTTGCCTAATTTTTTGTTGACTTTGGATCGTTGAACACTAGTGTAAAATGGATTTCAACTATACACTTATTGAGTCTGTCAGTATTTATTCTACTTTTAATGAAAGAAAATAATCATTATATTGAAAACAGTTCTACCTATATAGTTGTTTAAACTGTAACATTCTGGAATATTTATTATTTTTCGACTGCTTATGTTTCCTTAGTTCCTATTGTTTGAAATTACGTGCTACGACATTTCATTGTAAACAATCCCTTTTGTAGTAAGGAACTACAATACGACACAATCGACACGTTACTACTCCGCGCTTCCCAACAAGTGGGTACAACTACGTGGACCAGCCTTAATCATAAAATATTTATATTTTTATGAAAATATATTATAGCCCCTTTGCTTTTATGAGTAGACCTATTATCCCCATTAGTTTATAATATTCAATTATGTACAGTTGTGTGTATGGTGTATAAATCACTTACTTTTAAACTTTTGATATGTTGACACACATCAGGAAGATTGGTCCTATCAAGGATTGCCTCAATCACAGCAACCTTGTTATACAGCCGTCCTAGGCCGCAAGAAACTATAGGACTTTGCAAAGGAGTTTGGCTTATTGTGCAATGTTGCCAACGAAACGATAGTTCTGAGTTCTTGTCTTTCTGCAATAGAACAGGAAAAGTGAAAATTTGTATCCAGCTTCGAAGCTATTGATAACAATAAATTGATTTTTAATCATAGCATAGCCTAGATTTAGTGATTACAGATTACTCGAATATCTCAAATACCTGTTCTGGCTTCTTCTTAGTTCTCACCAACTCATCACGTTTAGGTATGGTACCTCCATCACAACCCATGTCAAAATATGTTTGAACACACTAGTAATATAACAAATATTAAGTACTATAACCTTATTTATGTAAACATGAAAATGATATTGGCAATAGCAATGGATCAATTTAACAGTTAGATTTCCAAGTCATCACAGATCACATTAATCTCATAGATCAAGTGTGCAAAAAACGGGTGGTGTCTTCTTGTAGGATACAAATTTGAACGCTGTGGTGAACGAACTATAAACTATTACTACAAAGTATCGGGGGTGTAGCTAAGGCTCAGTTTATATTCATGCGAAACCGATAGTAAAAAGTATATAGTATACAATTGAACAATTCATAACATAAATACAACTGTTTATAATAAAAGGAAGTTTCCTTCCTCTTTATTAACGGTATGTTTGTCAACTGAAAGGTAGACCTCGCGTTAATTTTACGAGCACTTTTACGTGGACATAAAAGTGCTAACCAAACATAGTTTAAAATCAAAAGTAGTGGTTGATACAGTGATCTCTATATTATACTGGATGAAAGCATTCTAAACGAGCTTCCTTCAAAAATCATCGTATATATTAGACTACATCAACTTATTTAAAGAAAAAACTCACCAGTTCCGAACTTTGTTATTCTTTTCAAAGCTTTCACTAACACATTTATTTCATTTAACTAATCATACATTGTTGTATCTCATATATTCAATAAAATTAATGAAAGCTGTCAAAATGTCACATTGCCTTGCATGGGTGTAGGAGAGAAAGAGAAACCCTAAAGTTTCCTTCTTTCTTACACAATGGTATGCAAACGACAGCTCTTAAATTTCAGCCACAGATGTCCATACAGTTATATTTTAGAGATCAATGGGTTGATATCGCTTAACTTTATTTAAGCCCTAACGAATAAAATAACTAAACATTGTTAGATTGGCCATAGGTCTTACTCATATCGATTGTCTTTTATTTATATAAAAAAGGCTAACTAATTTTCCCGACTAGATAATGTATCTAAAAATACTGCAAAAAAAGGTTTATTAAAAAAAAGTTAATTAAGATGCAAGCCTACCTCATGAAACTTGAATTTAACTAAATTCTGTTTTAACTGTACTATTGAAACAAATTTACCACCTTATTAAAAAAAATAGTTTTTATTTAGTTCCAATATTGTTTTTTTCATAAATATATAATAGACTTACTTCTCAATAACAGGGTGAATAATGTAATATTTATTCTTTATTTTCTATTATATTATAGACCTAGAGTATATACAATCATACTTATATTATACACATTTTAAAAAAGAGAGAAAATTAGTTAATAACAAATTAGAATCTTGTTTGTAATTAAATAAAGCTTACCTATATCGTGATTTTGTAAAAGTTGATTAATCGATCGAGCTATGTCTGCCATTTATTATCACTAAAATTACGATAGCAAATTGGTTACTGGCATGCTTTAATTTTTTAGAACAAGAGTTGTGTTCGGGTTTCCATTTACAAACAGTTATATCTGTACTTTCATGCTTTTTTGAGTTAGCGTCGTTTGATAAAATCCACTCCTTGGCTATACGCATCACCGGAGCAGCTGTACACATAGTAAAACATAACTGACTTTTCTCGGGTGGAAGCGAGTGTGACAGGTTTGGAATTGAAGAAGAAGAAGAAGAAGAAGAAGAAACTCAAAAAGCGCACCATTTTTTAATCTAAAATTTTGAATTGAGTTAACAAAATTGATCAATATTTAGTTGACTACAAGAATAAGTTCTTCTTTAAAAATATTAGAATATAAAATTCAAAAAAAAATGTAATTTATCTTTTGGAGCCACTTACTTGTAAACATTTTTTCACAATTAATTTTTGAAAATCTGTTTAAAAATATACTTTAACTTAATTTAACTTTTTTTTATTATACATTATATTTGTGATCCCAAAAATAGCGTATTGAAAGTTTTAAAAAATCTTGTGGACCTAATGCAAATGGTAAAGTTCAGTTTAATAATAATAAAACACACCATTCCTTAAAAATTAGATTTAAAGGATAGGTTATGTGCACCAGTACTGGTGGCGCGACTTGTGATGACTTCGTAAGTTCTTGCAGGGAAAATCGAGCAGCATCTTGTTTACCGCGATCAAATTTCACCCACAATAATTGAGCCTCTGCTCGGGGGGTGGGGTAACGATAGCTCTCATTACTTGTAACTGTTCCCATGGCCGCCCCCTCTATTCTCAAGTTTTTTTCATTCCACCACTTACAAAGAAAAACTTAGATCATTCCTTCTTTCTTTTCTTTATAATTTACAATCATGATCCCCTATCTTTCTTTTCTTAATATTTAATTTCTTAATTCCTCTCATCCCTCTAAATCCTCTGCTTTTTTTTCTAAATTCTTCCAACCCTACTCTTACAACATTTCTATGAAGCCAATTACCCCACTTAATTGTTTATTTCACTTTGTTCATTCTGGTACTGAGACCCTCTTTACAGCCTGTCTCAACCTTCTTTAAATCTTGCAAATCCTTTCGGCTTGACCCCCCGCACATGACCCATATTTGACAAATAACCTGACCATAGAGGTAAAAGCCTTTTCTTTCACTAACCAAATGCCGTGTTTAAACTTCTATTAAAATTTAGCACCATTATCGCTTTGCTGCTTATTCTGGTGACTAAGTGGAAAAGGAGTAAGTCTTGTCTAGTCTGGTTTGCCGGTGACAGGGAGGTTGGGTTTCAAATACGTTCCGGGTGTATTGGAGTTACTTTCCCTAATTAGTTTATTTTTATGCGCCACACAAATATGTGAACATTTTTTAAAAATATATATAAATTTACCGACTCTGACTCAAGCTTCAAAATAAAAACTTATAACAATATATTGTAAATACATATTATTAGCACCGCAACTTACTACCCGTTCGGGTTATACGCACTTAGACTAATGTGTAATGGTAGGATGATTGTGAGATGAAAATGGAGGACCTACAGTTTAATGTGGGATCCGAACCACGGGGGAGGCCTGGCATTCCACACATTCACAAGTTGTGATTAATACATGTCTTGTCAGAGGTGTATTGTAAATACTACAACATTTTAATTTTATACTTGTTTTATTCTTTAGGACCAATATTCGTAATTTGGATTGACAAAATTTATTTAAATATAAATTCACAATGCTAAAGAAGCTTCACGTGTATTGGAGAATTTTAATGCAGTAAATTTGTTTCTACAAATTAATATACTTGAACCATTTCTGAAGGAGTCGGAGTCAGACAATAGAGAAATAAAGTAGTCAGAGTTGAAGGCCTGGATAGCCCTGGTAATAAGTTTAACTTGCTTCCTTCACCTAGAATCCCACTTTTTATACTGCTTCAATAACTTTTAATTTGACAACAATATTCAACAATTAAAATAATATACCGCTAGCCTTCATTAAATAGAGACATCTTGTTTTTATATTTCGAAAATTTTGTTATTATCTTAGGCATTATATTATGTTATATTAATGACTGTATTCTAGGTTACATAAAACCATTTCAAAATCAATTGTTAAGTAACTAGGGATACAAAACAGAATTATGTGATTTTTATCATACTATCATGGGGCAGAATTGTACAAAGAATTTCAAAACTACACCAATGAAAACACTTTCCAAATCTTTTGAAACAACATATTCACTAAAATGAATTAAATATGAAACTTAACAAAATGTTCAACTATTTCAAAAGTACATTCATGTTGTTTTAAAATTCCAAAATAAAAAATTGTACTTAATACTTGATACATTTCTATAACTTAACAAAATGTTCATCTATTTCAAAAGTTAACTCATATTGTTTTAAAATTCCAAAATAAAAAATTGTATTTTATACTTGAAACATTTCTATCATACTGTAAAGATGGCGGGTACAAATAAATCCAACAATGCACCAAGGATGTACTATCCAAAGGCACTGGTACCTGGCTACATGGGCCAGTTTATACCTGTGAAGCATGCCCAGGAAATGCTACGAGATGGACCAAGTGCTAAGCACTACTATAGTGACACTATGTCGGTGAGCACGTAACTGTGCATTGTACATTTTACAATTATTACTATAGATAAAATAAGAGTTTTAATTTGTAAATGCTTACTATACTCTTAAATAAAATTATTATTTAGCAAATATATCAACCTTTTTATAAATAAGATTGAGTAAAAGCAATGTTTTTTTATACTATGGACATCATACTGCTACGCGCATAAACGGACCTCATCTAATTAACTCACTTTCGTGGCCAGCCTGTATATGACTGTAATGGCTTCGCAAATGAAAAGAGGTCGACACGGAATGAATGTTTATTTGTCCAATCTATAGTTTTGTAGTGATCGTATAGTGGCTGCGTTGTTAGTTAAACTTCATAATAATAAAACTTCATTTATTTACATTCTTATTTATTATTAACTTGCACCAATTCTTTAGCTAGTGTGTTAAATTAATTAAAACGAAATCATATATTTAAATTACTATTTATTATATTAGTTGGCTTCTAATATTTCACTTGATACACTTCACGCTTCGTGGTTAGTGTGATAGTGGCCGTAGACAAATTTAAGATAAATTCACAATATTAATTGATTTGTACGTGATGTAATCTAATTACTAATGATTATCACACCTGTTTTTCTATTCTACTGATTCGACCCACGACGAATATCCGAGCGGTTAACGTGAAGTTTTGATCAAATATTCACAAAACTTGACTCCCAAGAGTTGACCAGCGAGCGTCCTTGGCGCAAGCCCGGCGAGATAGAAGTAACGAGTTTCCTAATCGCCTCAACTGATATTTTTTTAAATATCAGGAGAACACTCCCATTGGTCTGCAAGATACAACCTGGACGAACCTAACTGTCCCCCGGACCGTTATTGTGCTCCAAGACAAGGAAAGAAAGCCACCCCCTTAATAGCTTTTAGGAAGCTATTGTTGTTTGGCGGTGACTCTCACAATATTCCTTAATACCTGGCTAGCAGGTTATTAACCCTGCAATCCCAGTTACTGTCTACAAGGTTGCTAAAAACATCTTATTTTCTCCCGTGTTAATAAAGAATTGCAGCAATACCCCCTTTGTCTACGAGCTAACTTTCCCTACGTAAACCCAGCGAAGTACACACATTCTT
>CABFWB010007484.1:14438-24455 GCA_902151455.1 Timema bartmani | reverse complement strand
TGAAACTGGCCCATTCCATTCAATTTCAGGTAGGTGACGCCTTGTATTTAGTATAGCGCCGCACTTGAGGCGTACTAAATATGACTATGAAACTGGCCCTAACTCTAAATATTTAATATCTTCAGTCAACACCACCCAGAATCGAAACCTATCGGTCTACAAGACTTGTGATTGTCCGTCTAGAACAACGAACAACAAGGAAAAAGAGGGAGATGGAGGTCACAGTTCGCCAGTCAAGGCCCTCCCTCTGGTGTTGAAAAACAACAAATAATTGTTCTTGTGTCACTGTTTGCCCAAAGCCGTAGTAGAGGAGTCTCGGTTGATGTTGATTCATTCTGATGACCTAGATCTGTCCCTTTCCTCGTGGCCCGGACCGTGCCGTGCCTCTCTTGTCGGTAGGGAAGGAAGTAGGAAAATTTTCCGTTTTGGAGTCTTAGAGAGTCTTGTATTGTTTGGTTTTTCTGGTGAAGGTGATGTTTCTGTTCGAATCCCACTGAGCTCTTTTATTTTCTTCATCATCTCTACCCACCTTGGTGAGCGTGTGAACTCAGTGGTGCTCGCTCGCAGGTGGGAAGCCAGGGGGTGGGGGGAGGGCGGTTGCCCCCTTGAGATTCAGAGGTTCCATAAATATTAGAAGTAGGCTAATCCCGCCCAACAGTGTTCTTAACTAGCGCTCAAATAATGTCCTCAACCAACAAACAGAGAGTTATAGAATTTAACTTATAGACTAATTACTAGTGCTCGCCCCTTGGCGACTTAAGGGGGCGGCCAGACTGGGCGAGCGACTAAAATATAAAATAGAACACATTGGTCGTAATGAGAGGTGGTCAGACTGGGCGCGCGAGTGACTAAAATATAAAATAGAACACATTGGTCGTAATGAGAGTGTGGCCAGACTGGAGCGAGCGACTAAAATATAAAATAGAACACATTGGTTGTAATGAGAGGTGGCCAGACTGGAGCGACCTGGTACAGTCTAGTTTACAGGCGCTAGGCAATATTATTGTATGTTGGTTCATTGAATGCTGGGAAAACTTCTCATTTTGACATTTTTATCATCATCGATAGGTTTAGCACACTTGCTACTAACGGCCTAATTTAATTGGTAAGATCATAAACCATATATATATGACTGATATGTTAAACAACTTTAATATTATCAAAGTAGGCCTTAACAAATAAGAATCACCATTAGCGTGGAGAGAGGATGAGAAAACCACAACAATAAATCANTCATAAACCATATATATATGACTGATATGTTAAACAACTTTAATATTATCAAAGTAGGCCTTAACAAATAAGAATCACCATTAGCGTGGAGAGAGGATGAGAAAACCACAACAATAAATCACTTGTTAAAAACCACCCTCAGTTCACTGAGCCAAGATTCGGAGCCTCCTCGTCAACAACTATCGAGAGCTATCTGCTAATCACGCGCTCGCACGCTCGTCAGTCTGGCCGAACCCTAGGGTTGGTAGTTTGGCGCGTGCGCGCGAGAAATTCCAACAGCATTCACCATTCAAATCTTCAGGGTCGAGTGTCCACCCACGAATTTGGTTAAATTTGAAACAATCTTTCTTATGTTGTGCCTTATTTTTAAGGAGAAAAGGATTGCCTTAAAAAGGCGTCTTTTGAGGCTTCCATTTAATGAATTTTCCCAGGGAAGGAACCCGCCCCCCTATCCTGCGGGCACCCTTGGTATGAGGGTAGCACTGACTGGTGTTAAGACACAGGGTGAGTAGGACGTGGATATGTGAGAAAATTCCGTGGAAAATTCATCAATTAAATTTTTATAAAATAATTTCAACTAATTAAATTGAACTAACGTAATCGATATATATATATATATATCCCAAATATCTAATGTTTATACTTAATATTAATTTCTCCTTAAGGTCGTTAACACCAGAAACATCAACAAACGAGCTTCAGGGGCCGCACGGTCTAACGCGCTACTCTCGCAATAAATCTAGACTGCTGATGACAGGGAGATCGGGGTTCAATACCAGTCGGTTGCACTGAGGGCGGTTTTTTCCTAAATAGTTTTCCGCTCTCACGGGTGCAACTCCTCTAAATTCAACCTTCCTCATCCTTAACACATGAGCGTAATTAGTACATAGACGTTTAAATCCTAACGGGCAGTAAGACACGGTGCTAAAAAAAACAAAAGTATTAAAGAAACAAATGAATGCGAGCCTTTGTGAACCCGTTATGTTCATAAATCATACTTTAATTTTTATCATGAATAATTTATTTAAAATAATTTTAAGGTTGGCCCAAGATTGGTCTCCCCCCCTCTTTCCCCTATCTACCCCTTCCCCTATCTACCCCTTCCCCTATCTACCCCTTCCCCTATCTACCCCTTCCCCTATCTCCTTTTTATAATCCATTCGTCTCCTAACCCACTATATTTTGAAGTATAATAGGCTCTAGATGCCATCTCTACAATTTAACCCCTCTACCGCAAGCCGCCACTGCGGAAAATGTTCATCTCTACGTGTCGGCCGAGGGAGTCTACTTACAGGGGTAGGACATATTTGGTAACTTATTGACACAGAGGATGAATTATTTTAAACCAACACATTTTCTGATTGAATTTTATTATTGTCATTATTATTATTAGCACCGCGTCTTACTACCCGTTCGTGTTATACGCGCTTACGCTAATGTGTGATGGTAGGGTGATTGTGAGATGAAATGGAGGACCTACAGTTTAACGTGGGATCCGAACCACGGTTGAGACCTGGTATTCCACACATTCACAAGTTGTGATTAATACACGTCTTGTCAGAGGTGAAGGAAGGGGTTTGGTAATCAGATAAATCTGTGCCGGGACCGAGGATTGAACCCTGGACCCCCTAGCACAGAAACCTGACACCTTACCCCCCTAGACCACCAGGTCAACCATTTCTGATTGATACATCTTCTTTATACATTACCAGTTTGTGTTCCCATAATTAGGTTAACAAATTGGGTTGGGGTACATCGAATTGGGTTTTGGGGTACGAGGTTACCTAGAAGTTATATCATATACATATAAAAAAATAAAATATTTTTTGGGGTACGAAGGTACCTAGAGCCTATTACTTATATACTGTACATAAATACATTAACTAGTGACTTTTTAAAACAAGCGGATTATCTAGTAATGGGAAATGGAAAAACATTTTCCTCAATAGCTTGCGAAAATTTTCCGCGTGTAAAAATTTCAGAATTGATTTTGTCATGAAAAATTTTCAGCTAGTTTTTTCTTTTCTTAGCACCGCGTCTTAATACCCGTTCGGGCTATACGCTTATGTACTAATTACGCTAATGGTTTTAGGGATTATGAAGGTTATATTTAGAGGAAGTGTATCCGAATTTTCGTGGAGGGAGGGTGGAAAATCATTTTGGAAAGACCACCCGACCGGGAGTCAAACCTTGATCTCCCCCTTCATTGGCACCGCAAGAGTAGCAACTTAGACCATGTGGCCACTGAAGCGGTTCTTCAGCTAGTATTAAATGGTACAAATGCAATCGAGATATCACAAGTTTTTTAACTTACAAATCTCGATCTATTTACTTTCGAGGGCGTTAACACCAGAAATATTATATTATATATTATCAAATGTGTTAAAAAAAAAAAAGCAATAATAGGGATTACATTTCTCTCTTCATACTCGCGTATTGACTAGAGCGCTCGGCGGTTGAGCGTGTCACTAATTTAGCTTCTTCACCTCCTCAATTAACAACAATTTCCCACTGCGAAAATTAAATAATTAAAAATTTACTGGAAAATGTTCCTTTCTTACCTAAAGCCTAGTACGCGCTAGGAAACATTTCCTTGGAAACATTGTTTGCCAACATGTTGCCTTTGTGTTTCCCAGTGGGGAAATCATGTTTCCCGTGATCAATTTCAAATGGGTTACAAGAAACAATGCTGGCCAACATTTCTGACAGCAAGCAACATGGGTCGATCTGACTCTACTATTCACACCGAGGTTCCGTATGCAAGAACTTGACTAAGTGGATGGTAAAGTCTGTTCAGTGTAGGAATTGTTTTCTAAAAGGCCTTTTTCCTTACCAGAAATCTATTATTTAATAGGATATTGGTAGGAAAAAAGACCTTTCAGAGAGTAATTCCTACCGTGAATGGAATATATGTGGACACTAGCGTGGGGTTTCTTGCGCCATCGTAGGTTAAAAGATGGATCTTTAGTATGCTCGGGTCCACACTATTGGTCCACTAAGCATCCTTGCATAACGTCCCGAGTACATCAGTTACTGATATATCCTTTTGTCATGTCATGGTCAGCCGAAAAAACTCCGGAACTGATTGAAATATTTCATACAAATACATTGTAGCTGGATGTGACAATCGAGGACTGTATTATTATTATTATTATTATTATTATCATCATCACCGCGTCTTACTGCCCGTTCGGGTTATACGCACTTACGCTAATGTGTAATGGTAGGGTGATTGTGAGATGAAATGGAAGACCTACAGTTTAACGTGAGATCCGAACCACCGTGGAGGCCTGGCATTCCTCACATTCACAAGTTGTGATTAATACACGTCTTGTCAGAGGTAGAAGGAAGGGTTTGGCAATCAGATAAATCTGTGCCGGGACCGAGGATTGAACCCCGGAACCCCTAGCACAGAAGTCTGACACCTTACCCCCTAGACCACCAGGTCACCATTTTTTGAGGACTGTAAAAATCGCGTAGACAAACAGGATGTTTTTAAATAAAACAAGTGGACACTTTTCAGTTAGTGTAAATGAACACGGACCCCAGCACCATTTTCTTCTTCTCTGCCTTCTTGAACATACAAAGCTCAAGCCATAGCAGCAGCATCCACAACAGACATCTTTCCCTCAGCTGAACTCTTTATGGGAAACAAATGTTTCATCATTGTAGTCTGGACGAGAATCAATGTTTCTTTAATGTTTGCCAACAATCAGTTTCCCATGGCGGCTAACAGTTGGCCAACAGTTAGCCAATAATGTTTCCAAGTGCGTGCTCAGCTTAAGAGAGCAGATTCTATACACAAATATCATTTTTGAGGGAACCGGCCTCTTGGGGTTGTAATCAGTCCACCTGGATGAAACCTTAGGGGTCCCGGGTTCATTCCAAGCCGGTACCTTGGGTATTTTTCCCCGAAAGGTGAATTACTCCAACGGTCACCAGGGTTTGGTTGATTAGGCTTAGCTTAGGTTCAAGTGTTTCTACTGGTTCCACATTCTCATACTCACAATCTTCTTCGTACTCACTCTCACCATAGTACATACTATCACCCTAATATCATCGGGACATGAAAAGAGCCTCCACAGAAAGGATGCAATCTCAGTATATTCTGGAGTCACCTGTGCAACGGTACATTAATACTGGCTAATATTTCCACAAACTGGACTACGAATGATGTAGCCCAGACGCACACACAAAAAAAAGGTATATGTATAAATAATACATATACTATTGGTAAAAAGCTAATCATTCCATAATTTTTTTTTGTGGTCAATATTCCTTCAAATATAAGATAAATTTCGAAGCACAACACCTTCAGACATAACTGAGAGCAAGGAAATTTGGCAAAAGTTGGCAGAGAAAAAGATAATATAGACATGCAGTTCCTTCAGAGATGATATTTGAAGATTGACCACATGAAAACAAGAGAATGACTAGCTGTTTCCCAATAGTAACCATACAGTTCTCTCAGAGATGATATTAGAAGATTGACCACATGAAAACAAGAGAATGACAAGTTGTTTCCCAATAGCAACCATACAGTTCTCTCAGAGATGAAATCCAGTACATTGAGGGCTGCGTTATGGCCATCATTCTAACTGTTGGCCCACCCCTGTTAAACGCAAAGTGCGTAGAAGCCTTGAACTTGTTATCACTTCGCATTGTCACATTACAAAGGATGATGAACCTAAACTAGGCCTTATCATGACCTTCAACAAATATGATCTATCTCTGTTTTACTAGGGGATTATTTTAATTACTCGAGAAAACAGAGCTGATGATTCAACTGTTTGCATCGTTTTGACATGGAATATAATAAATAATAATAATATTAAAGTCGTCTGTATTCAGGCGAAGTTAAAGCAGCGTTTTTTTTAACACTTATATAACTTAATAATAAAGAATGTGCATTTAATACTTAATGTGCTAAAAACTAATTTATGATATAACCTGTCATCCTTAGCTCAGTCGGTAGCGTGTCCGTCTACTGAGCTAAGGGTCACGGACTCGATTCCCGGCATGGCCGAAAAAGGTATCATTTGGGAAATGCTGGTAGACCCTTTCACAGTGATGAACTATCAATCAAGGGATTGGGTGTTGTGTCTTTTCTATATTTAATTTAGTTAGTAAATCGTGTGCTGATATAATTAATCGGTTCAGAAAGTGCTGGAAAAGTAAGTGTTTTTGCAGGGTTTTTTTTTTTATGGCAAAACATATTTTTTAGCCAAAATAAAATATTGCTCTAGTATTAACATATAGTTTAATTTTTTTTCTCCACGGTGATATCAACATTTGTTGAATATCTTGTCGAGGGTGTCCTAGAAATTAATGACAACTTTTTCTATTTTTTTGAAAAAGTATATCTTCTAATGCCGCTATGCTCATGACTGATATTCAACAATACTGTGTATATTAACATGTGAAAAAAATTAAACTCTACTGTATGTTTGCACTGGAGAAATATTGTATTTATTTTGGCCCAAAAAATTTTGTTGACATAAAAACCGAAAACATACTGGCCTTTTTCTCTGGTCTTCTTCCATCTAACCTTAAAAACCTCAAATAAATGGAAAAAATTATAGTCTCTGTACAGTAATAATAATAATAATAATAATAATAATAATAATAAAATATTGCCATGTACATAATTGTAAATTTATTAACAAAATAAAATAAATTAGGAAAATAGAACTTAATAAAGGAGAGAGAAAAATAAAGCAACATTAAGGCACACAATCATTCCACACATACATTCATATGTCATTATACTATGCATAGCACATCTAAAAATGTTGGAGATTGCATATAATTTAAAAATAAAACATTGCTGATAATATTTATAGCTATTTAGATTAAATACATTTATATAATAACTATCAATCCCGCACGGCGTTGCCCGTGACCCACTGGGGTATAAAAATTATATAAGCTCCCTCCCCCTCCCCACACAAAAAATAGTTTAGAATTACAGTCGATTTCGTACACTTTTTTTTACCCGAGGAGGATGTGGCATATTTTTTGATCACAGTTATCTCTGGAACGTAATTCTAAACCAGATTAACAATATTTTTCTTCAAAAATTAGTTAAAAATAACCTAATTAAAAAGCTAGTTAAAAATGTAAAAATTCGGCTTCAAGGTGCATTGAGACTCTGCTCGCAGACTTTTAGCAATCTCATGTTGAAAGGATTTGATAGTGGCAGCAGTTTTAATATCATTCCAGTAAAATAAACTAGAAATAAAGGGTACAGTGCACCGCGCAGACTCTTTATATCTCTCTCTCTTATCTTAAAATAGAGATATTTACTAAAAAAAAACTATTTAAGATTTGTGAAAGGAAATAATACACACTGTTACAGAAACATCAAGGGAAGAGGGGACCCTCCATGTCCACCAAAGAACACGACCGTTAATTTCAACAAATTGTGATTTCTATCCAGCGTAGGGTTTGAGAGGTGGTAAAGGGGATGAAAACTAATAGCTAGTAGAAAGTTTTTTTTATTGCAAACCTTGGTTAAAAGTCAATAATGTTATTTCGTGTGTGAATATTTATTATTTGCTTACTAATATTTTATTATCAATAAAAAAATTGTTATCAAACGAGTCTGATAATACTTCCCTTAGGATTACTGTGTAGTTGGGTTTTTCGTAACTTATTGAAATAACTAAATATTTTAATAAAACTATAAGGTTTATTTGTATCGTGGTTGTGGCAACATATTATTGTATATGAAATAAGAATTAAAAATAGTTATATTCACACTTATATCTTCTTATAACTGGACAACAAAATAAATGTTTTTATAACTTAGAGAAAGAGCCATGCAAAAGTTTCAAAATAAAATGTTTTTATTTTGTAAAAACATTCGCTTGAATACAGATAAATACGGTTTATATGACGTCATCAATTACCCTAATTTAGTTCTTTTCACCATATTAATTTATGAAGAGAAAGCAGCCTTTCATATGCTCTCGTTTGAAAGCATTTTTAAGTAAACAACAGTTGCCACTTCCACAAAAAAAAACCCATCCAAATCGTTAATTTCATAAGTAGGTGTTTAAATAATGTAAAAACTGTTTGAAAAAAATGAATATTATGTTGTAATGTTATTCTTCTCGCAGTTAAAATTGGTAGTCATATTTGTGGTTTTACGGTTCTTGGTTCATGCCCTGCGGAGAGCAACATATTTGTAACATTATTTTTCACGTTGTTGGTACCGGCCTATCGTTCTTGTTGACTGTTTATGCGGGGATAATTCGTTTAGGGAAATTATTTATTAGTTTATAATTGATCTCACTTAAGTAAATTTATTAAGTATTTATTCAGCGTTATTGCTGTACCAAACAGAGTGAATATACGATCCGATATCACACGTGCTGCTATTTCACTTCTTAGGGAACTGGGAGGATTAAAAGAGGATTGGATCAATTGATTGATCAATTCTAAATACCAGTGCAGAATAGTTATGGTCCTGACACTGACTAGGGTTAGGTGATTAAGGCCCATGGCCCTGTCGAGGGCAAGTTTAAAACCTATTTTGTGGGATGGTGGGTGTGAGGGTGAAAGGCGTGGCGTGGCGTGGCGTGGCGTCGCTTCACAACCAACCAAAGTATCCTTCCACGCCAATAAGAACAGATGGATCATGGAAACCGTAGATTTCGCTAGCCACCGGACAGGTCTTGCGGAAAAATCATACGTTTGGAAATGTAAGTTTTCTCGAGAACGAGTGAAATGTTTATGTTAATATTTTCAACATCCCTTCTAAGATAATATATCGATGTTTATTAATTGTTAGATTTTCTTATTTTTTGTTATGGAGCCGGCAGTTTTCTATTGAAAAATGTCAATTTTAATGATATTTGATCACTGTCAAAATTATAGAGGAGGTGTGTATATACAAAAGTATAACTTAATCAACATGCTTCTATTCTTGAACAAACCGTTTCCAAAAAGAAAATTGTGAAACAATAAAAATTCTCCCCAGGGCTCTGCATTTCCACGCCAAATGAAAAGGGCCAATCGCCCTAGTAAAAAAATATGTTTTCTCTCGATGAACGAAGGTCCTGACTTTTCGGTGACCACTACGTGGATGTCGTCACTTCCGCTTGCCAACAGGGTTGTTTACGATGTTCTAGTAACATGACGAAATCATCGCTCGTCCCTCCGTCTCCTTGTCCTTCGAGAAGCTTTTGCCTAGGTGGATGATAAAGAGAGACAGAAGGATGTTGAACCACGTAGATATTTACTGGGAAATATAGTGTGATGTGAGTTAAATAAGTTTGTAATATTATTACGTTGGACTAGATCTGATTAGTATCTCTATTAAGTGGTGGAAACGGAGGTGTTAAATATAATCGTTACAATATGGTTTGGCGAATTGATACATGAGTGTAGATCTGGTAGCTTCTGCTGTGACCACCATCCCTACGCTGGATACGGGATAGTCAATAGACCTGTGTTTCTCAAAACATTTCCCAATGGCGGACCCCTTGTATAATCGTTCCAAGCACACACAAACCACCCCCCTTAAGGTAGGATTCCCTCGGCGCGACTCGCGTCTCGCGACTGCGACCGCAGACGCGGGGTGGTGAGTCGCAGACGCGGGATACAATGTTTCCCTATATGCGTCTCGTTGGTCGCCAGTCGTGGGTGATTTTGTGTGTAGTACAGATCGTTCCTCAGTTATAAGAGTTTTTCAATTGGGTTTTATTTAATGAAGAAATGTGCACGGGGATAATCCGTAAAAACGGATAATCCTAGTACGGGATAGTAGTTTTTTTTTTT
>CABFWB010007484.1:0-13682 GCA_902151455.1 Timema bartmani | reverse complement strand
TTTTCTAGCTGTCAGATAAGGTTCTTCCTATGAACATTGGACTGTAGTAACTTTTCTAGCTGTCAGATAAGGTTCTTCCTATGAACATTGGAGTGTAGTAACTTTTCTAGTTGTCAGATAAGGTTATTCCTATGAACATTGGACTGTAGTAACTTTTCTAGCTGTCAGATAAGGTTATTCCTATGAACATTGGATTGTAGTAACTTTTCTATCTGTCAGATAAGGTTCTTCCTATAAACATTGGACTGTATTATACGTCCTTTTTAAGGGGGTCACTAAGAAACGCTAGCTACGGTGCGTATTTTTACCGGGTTTTTTTGTATCAAAAAACCTCTTTGCACAAAATAAATAGAATATTGCTTCGCTAGATAAGTTTAATTTAATTGTCTACGTTAAGTAACCTCAATAGTTTTTGAATATTTATCATTATACATTGCAGAATTTAAGCAGGAATTTTTGTATTCCTGCTTAATGTTAGGGCTAGAACCAAAATAGCGATTTGTCCTTGACGTATGACCATATAACATCTAAATACGAAGTTTGAACAAAACCCATCAAAACGTTTCGCCTCCAAAACCTGGGTACAAAATTAATTATTGCAAGAGCTTTTTTGAATTTGGGAGCACATAAAACGTTAAGATTTAGGGTTGAAAATAGTGGTTTTTTAAAAAAAACAGCGTCTTATTATTCTTTCGGGCTTTAAGCGTGTGTACTATTTACACTGATGGTTTTAGGAACTAGGAATGTTAAATTTAGAGGATGTGTTCTCGATTTTTTGTGGTCGAGGGAGAGTGGAAAACAATTTAAAAAAATACAATCTCTATACACCCGACCGAGATTCGAACCTCGGTCTTCCCGTCCTCGGCAGTCCAGTCTACTTATAGAGTAGCGCGTCGGACCATGTGGCCACCGAAGCGGGGTAGTGAGTAATGTTGAAGTCAAGGGTTGGTTACCCGCCTTTGTGTGGAAGTACAGTAGCCCCATGGCTTCTTTGGTGCTGACTGACAGCTCTGAAAAGTTACCAGACCAAATTATGTATTCCTACGCCGAACCATATGATCTGCAAAAACATGTGTTTAGCAGCTGTCACTTCTGACAGTCAAAATTTAGGTATATACCTAAATGAAGTCAGCTGTGAACTGTCAGTCAGCACCAAAGAAGCCATGGGGCTACTTTAGAGTCTGCAACTTAGGAAAAACTGCCTTAAGTTCCCAATCTCCCCGTCACCGACAGTTCAGGCTATTGTGAGGGTGATGCCTTAGACCATGCGGCCACCGAAGTGAGTTTTAATACGTCTACGATGACACCTCTGTAGGAGAAAGTAAAGATGGTATCATCGCCGTATTGGCGAAGAATGCCAAGGTTCTTGTTGGAACCGAGCCTCGCTGTCCTTTATTGTGACCCTCACCCGGGCTCAAGTACAGTCAGACATAAGAGACAGTGACACTATGAAAAACTCGCGACTCTTGTGTTGGAAAGCAACTCGTAGACGTATCCGATCAATTCAAGAGGAGTGTCCTCAATGTCTTGCTTGATGTTCGCCGACGACTGCTCCTGAATCAAACAGTGAAGGTCCGGATAGAAAGCTGTACCAGGGACATGAGCGTCGCTGAACCCTTCACTCTCCTCCTCGACGTTGACCAGGGTGGCTCTGAGAGGGGTGACCAGATAGGTGTTCAAATCCTCCTTCTCACGGCACTTCCCCATCCGCAGCACTATGTTCCTCCTACCCGCCGACCTGTTCCAGCGACTCCAAGAGAAACGGTGGGTTCCGCATGCTGCGGCCATGCACTGGTAGAGGTGGTCCTCCACAACCCGATGCTTGGGGTATCCGTCCGCGTAGCAGGCGGCGTCGGGCTGTCGGAAACACGTCCAGTGCGCGTGCGCGCAATAGCCTCATCAGCTTCTCCAACGTGTGATAATCCCCGGCCATGCCCGACGTCACATCGGAAGGCGCGCCGTCCACACGACTCAGGCAGATCCCGTCGCACCTGACGACGAACTCGAGGGTCACCGTGGCTGTAGAGAGGTTGAACGCCACGGCGTTGGCGTTGGAAGGGTCCGGTCTCATCTCCCAGGAGCGGTAAGGCAGGTTGGAGTACCTGGGGACCGCGAGGCCTTTCGGACCGAAACGACGGGTACGGAACGACAAGGAGTTTTTCTCCTCATCGAACTTGAGGTCGTACACGTCTTTCGTCGACCAATGCTTCGAGGCGTCGTCCCACTCGACGACTATCGGGTGGTTGGACCAGAGGACGTTGGCCGGAAGGGTCACGCTGACCGAGATCATCAGTTCTTTCTTCTTCCTTAATTTCTCCATTTCGATAAGCTCTTGCGATTCCTTTTCTCGCTGCTTACTGAGCTCTTTTTGGATTTCCTTCGACACGATCCTAAGAATTTCTAGTTCCTCACTCTCTAACGGTTCTTGGGACAGGCTTTGAAGTTCTCTTTTAATGTTTTCAGAGGCCCCAACGGCAGAACTATTCTCTCCTTCTTCTTTACCCTCCGCGTCAACCTCTTGCTCCACTATAACCGACGTTTGCTTAGGCTCCTTTTCTGCGGATGCGCTAAAGTCTTCAGCAGACACGTCCTGTTCGGGGTAGTATTCGACGCAGTAATCGAACCTTTTCAACGTGAGGGGCACATCTAAGACGGCGAAAGATATGTCCTCCAACTCCACGGGCTGTTTGGGCTGCTGCAAGAGGTCTACGTGCAGTACCCCCCCTACCACAACGTGCTCCCTTAGGTTCAACTCGTGGGGGGAGACCTCGTACAGTAGTTCTTTCCTGGCGGCGTCGTCGCGGTCCTCTTCTCTGTCGAGGTACACTCTCGAGGGAGACTTGGGCAGCTCCCTGGGAGTGGGGTTTGGATCCGGCTCGTTGGGGGGCGCTGTTTTACCGCCCTTTTTCTTACCTTTCTTCGAGCCTTTTTTGGAACTCTTCTTATCTCCTTTACTTGTTTCTTTAGTGTTTGAATTGGCACCTTTACCTTTATTGCCTCCTTTTCCCTTAAATTTCCCTTGTTTATTACTTTTGGTGTCGTTCATGGCGTCGGGCTGTAAAAGAGCGGCGGCTGCAGCCGCGGCCAGAATAGCTGCGGCTTCAATGGCGGCCCTTTTCTGTGACTGTTCAATTTCAAGCTTCTCTGCCCATTCCTCCATTGTCGCCGTGTAAAGGTCTTCCTCTGGCTTCTCTGGTAAGGGCTTCATCCTCCACGTTCTGCAACTGTCAGAAAAATGATCGTAATGTTCCCAGAGAGCCCTCACGACCATGTGTAGGTCGCACACTTCGCGCGGCAGCTGCACTTTGACCCCCATTTCTCGGAAGTCGCATTCCCAACTAGGTCTGTCGTCGCCGGCAGTGCGCTCGTGAGGCTCCGGTAGCGGGAGGAGCCCCCACAAACCCAACCCGAGCAACGGCGAGACGCTCACGAATAATACCAGGTGCACCCCGACGGATTCAAACTCCCGCTCCATTTTTCTCGTCAGTAAAAACGTCGTGGCGTCAAGATACTCGCGCTGCCGACGACGGACGTTATCTCTAGTGTCTCTCAGTTTCAGTAAGATCTCCGTCGTCAGATCTAGAGGTTCGTCGAGCAACGTCTGAAGGCAGTTGAGGACAGCGACCACTTCCTCCGTTCTCTTCTTCACGGCGTCTATATCTTTGTTAACTTTCGGGTCTTCCCACAAAGAGATGTACGTGTTCGTCGCGGACGTCTCTGAGCATTCCGGTAGACCGTCGCATCTCAGGTAACGCCGCCATTTCTCTTCGCGTCTGACGGCGAGTTTCTGTCTACGTCGGGCCTCCGAGATCTCTCGGAGGAATCCGCAAGAGTCAATCAGCCGGACCTTCCTAGTCTCTTGTTCCTCCGTCTCCCTCTTGGCCTTTTCCTCGGCTGCTCGCCGCACCTCCTCCACGCGCTTCTTCTCCAGGGCCTCGGCCTCGAGTCGTTCCTTCTCCCTCTGCGCCTCCATTTCCCTGAGCTGTTCCTCTTTCAGACGTTTCTTCTCTTTTTTGCTCAGTTTTTTCTTAGGTCCTTTTTTATCACCGTCGGACTTTTTCTTCTCTTTTTTTATCTTATCCTTCCCCGGCTTGGTCATCTTAAGGATTTTTTGGGTGACTTTGGTGAACACAAGTCTTCTGATATCCGTCGATTCAATATAAAAAATATATAAACATAATTAATGATTAATAAAAATAGCAAAGGCCCTTGTATCAAATTATTTTTAAAAAAACATTAAAATTACCCCGGGTAACCATAGCAAATACTATAAACAGGAAACAATGTAGTATCTAGGGAACCAATATAGTGATTAGGATCATAAATACCGTAGCCAGGAGGGGAGTCACGTGACCACGCGGTCTAACGTGCTACTCTCGTGTTGGGCTAGATTACCAATGACGGGGATATCGAGGTTCGAATCTAGTTCGGGTATACTAAATGGTTTTCCACTCTCCCTCCACGCAAATGTGGGTACAGTTCATATAAATATTACCTACCTAATCCCTAAAAACCACTAGCGTAATTATTACATAAGAGTATAGCCAGAAAAAAAAAAGTCAATCAATACTGTTTTTTAAATGATTTCAAAACAAATCTTGTGAACCCAAAAGTGCACACACCTTTTGTTACATTTTTGGTCTCGAACAACATTTTCAAATAAATATTATATCTAAGATAATTCAACAATAAGAACTATCAAGATTTTTTGAGTCAATAACATCTTAGCATAAAATTTATCATATAGGGGGGGGTTATTTTGTAAAAGATATCAAGAATAAATGTTTCAACCAATTTCAGCAACACCAACCAGGTAAGGAAGCCGGCGTCTACTTTACGTGGGTGTCATTAGTTGGCACTATCTGACCCTCTACCTCGTCTGGGCATATTATGTTCTGTTAGTCGGTGGGGTCTCTACAATCGGTACAGTCAAAACAAGAGATTTCATGAAAAAGACATTTCAAAACTATATTTTTCAATTATCAATTCAGACACACTAATAAAATTAACGAGTAGAGTTAGGATTAAAAAAAACCAATTAATCCCAACTAATGAAATCGTATCCTACAAAATGAGATAAAATCAAATTATCGTGCTATAAAAAAAAACAGTATTTTTATAAGATTAAAAATTATATAATTTCACCACTATTAAACATCTTATATATTAGAAAATATCTTTTTTTAACATATTATAAATATTTTATTGTGTACACTTCATATGGATGTGTGGTTATAGTAAATTTCAGCCCCGTACATTAAGAGCGTTCATGATATCAGTCCCAACTCAGCTCCCGGCTCGCGCGAGGTTTGGGAGTAAAAGGGAAAGGAAAATACAATGTGACGATGGGGGACAAAGCGACAAAGTTTCTTGTTAATAACTACAATATGTCCCTGTTATGACAGAATGAAGATTTGTGCACAGTGCTTATCTGTGAAGACATTCTAAAATGGTCAAAAAACCGCCTTTTAAATACAGTTTTTATCCAAATATAATTTAATATTTCCACAATGTTCTGTATTAGGAACTTCTATCAACTCTTTATCTCCATTGATGTTTAATTAGAAATGATCCACGTGCAATAGTGTTGGTGTAAATTTACTATTTCTAGCCGACTGTATCACAGAGTTGATTGACATGTTATGCACACTCTTAATTACTTTACCTTAACATTGGCACGGGAAAAGCATAAAATAGCTAATTTGACTATTTATAACTCATGAGCTGTAATGATTTGAAATCATTGAATCATTATTTATAGCTTATAGTATTTATTCTTAAATTAAATCACCCGAAAGTTGATTTGATGTAATCTCTATCCACTCTGAGCTAGGTGTTCCCTCTACTCTTCAGCTGGTTAGTGCTGCCTGCACCATCTGGTAGAAATCACATCTACTAGGGCAGCTAAGGAAGTGTTGTCATACACACACTGTTCAGAAATGATCCACGTGCAATAGTGTTGGTGTAAATTTACTATTTCTAGCCGACTGTATCACAGAGTTGATTGACATGTTCTTATACCAAGCCTTGTTGTAATATAAATGACTGGGAAACGAAAGGTAATTGTTAAAGGAGCGTTGAGTGGATATTTGTGAATAAAACGATGTCATTTAATAGGTGGGGTCACAAGACACACTAGATTGTAATTTGTATTTTCCTACTCTCCTGTTTGTTCTCCTACTGCAGGATTGCACCACCCAGGAACGTTATAAACCTACTCGGTTAATGTAACGTTTAAGAATTTCTGCTAGACTATTCTAACGCCTTTATTCGAGTTTACACACCATTAAGTAAGGAATAGAAAAGTAAAATGTCCTTCAACTGACAGTTATAAGAACAACTTTCACGTCTTCATACGTCAAGTCATGTGATCTGCAGCCGTCACTTTTGATGGATGTCATTGATACCCATGTCACCCCCTCCTTTCTTGTGCCTACTAACGTGACCCTAGTAATTTGTCAGGATGATGGCCGAGGATAGGGGGAGGTGATTGTGTATACCTGTGTGGGTTTGTGATTGACGTTCGACTTGGATTTTTAGTGTTTTTATTTGTACCACTATGTCTATTACAAAGGTGATGTTGATAGTGATATAAGGATGAAAGAACCTAAAGTATATTTGGAAGCTTGTGACAAAAACGAGGTGTTGCTAGGAATAACCAATGGCCTGTCTGACTTCTAGGTGGTCCCTACACGATCTACGAACCCCAGTACCCTCGTCTCGAATGGTAGCCCTCTTCTACAAATACTGATGAACCAGCGTCCTAGCCCGCGTAGTCTGGAATCGGACACAGTGACTCCTAGACTGCGATGTTGTCTAGTCAGCCACGATGGATGGATCCACCCCCCCTTTTTTTATCCTGCCCCCTGGCTTAGTTTCTGACTAAGGAATGCTGACAATGTTTATGTGGCTAGCTCCTCTATTCTATTTGTTAATCACGACAACCCGCAACACTCGTTTTGTCATTCACAATCCACAACACACAATAACATTAGACAAACACGCCTTCCAATGTAGGCCGTGCGGTGACACCTATAAAATGACATTAATAATATAGTAAAATGTTATCAATGCTGGCAAAAAAAAACTAATAGGCTTTTATTTTAAAAATTGGGTAGGGGAGCACAGGAAATAAACAGGAAACCCGCCACGAAAAAGTTTTCTCCGTCACCTTCTGACCTATGACCTTGGAGGGGGAGGAGTAACTCTTAGCAAAGCTGTCAGTAAGTCCGGTAATACAGCGACTGGTTGTGAAATAACGGAAATAACTGATAAAATAGCAAGTTTAAAACCGCTTAGCCGTAATAAAGAACTGTCGTGTCACGATGGACAATTGGCTACAGTTCACTTTTCATAAGAAGAAACTTTAAAAAATTATTGAAACTTTTTTCCTACGGCCAAGCTTATGAATTATTATTATTATATTCATAGCGTTATTCTATAGGTGTTAATAGTATCTATCAAAGGTGATATCTACAGATCACAAGACTTGACGTATGAATACTTGAAAGTAGATTTAGTAACTGTTCTGGCTGTAAGATAAGGATCTTAATATGAAAATTGGTCTGTAATCGAAGCGGAGGTTGACTTAGGGAGCAAGGTCATGGGAGGCCCCGGGGCTGGAAGTGAGGGAGGGAGGGGGGGGGAGATTTGAAGGTCAGTGACCTCTGTCGTCAATCCCATCTTCAATTAACAGCTTCCCTCCTCCCTCTCCAGCCAATTGGCTTCTTACGTAAGAGACCACATTCTTTTTTGGTGGGAGTGTAGGGGACGCGAGTCAAGGCCAGTTTTTGCACAAAAAAATTATCAAAATTTTGTTAGCCAAAATAACAAAATGAATCAAATATTGCTCCATTAGAAACAAAGAGTTTAATTTTATTCACGTGGGGATATCAACATTTGTTGAATATCGGTCATGAACATAGCGGCATTAGATGACAAACTTTTTAAATGACGAGAAAAAAGTTGTCACTAAATTTTAGGAAACCCCTAGACATATATTCAACAACTTTTGATATAGCTAACTTTAAGGCCAAGTGAGATTTGATTAAATTTATATTTAAGTCAAGCTATTTTAGGCCAAGTGACTTTAAACAGGGGACTTTGGGGTTAAGTTATTTTAGTTAGTGACTTTGGGCCAAGTGACTAGGCCAAGATACTTTTAGACCAAGTGACTATAGGCGAAGATACCTTTAGGCCAAGCGACCTAAGGTGTAAATACTTTTAGGCCAAGTGACCTTAGGCGTAAGTACTTTTAGGCCAAGTGACCTTAGGGGAAGATACTTTTAGGTCAAGTGACCTTAGGCGAAGATAATTTTAGGCCAATATCCTTTAGGCGAAGGTAATTTTAGGCCAATATATTAGATGCCCAGATACTTTTAGGCCAAGTGACCTTAGGTGAAGATACTCTAAGGCCAATATCCTTTAGGTCAAGAGACTCTAAGGCCAATATCCTTTAGGTCAAGAGACTCTAAGGCCAATATCCTGGAGCGCGTCGGCTGACTCTATCGTCCGTTACCATGGTAACCGCTCCTTCTCTCCCCCTCCTAACCGTCCCATACATATACATTCGTAACCGGGTTCGCGTCTTTCCGCCGTAGTTCGTGACCCCGACCTTCTGCAGAGTCGCGCGACAGGTGAGTGACCTTCTCATCCGTGATGCGTTGCGACGGGGAGTGTGCGCACTAGGGAAGGGGAGGGGGAGGGGTATATACTAGTGCGTACCCGATAGACGCATGCGTGAATATGCTTGCCCGCGTGGACGCTAAAAGAGAATAGATAGAGGTTACTTTTTATACATATATATGTATATCGACTGAGATAAGGTGTCGGATTGTATATATATATATACTCGCTTTGTTCGTTGCGGGCTCCGCCCCCAAACTCCCGGTGAGTTTTATTTGCAAGTAGATGTAAAACTAATGTAATTCCAGCGTTGTTTTGAACGTAACAACTTAAAGTTACCGGTATGGTATTGTATTGTATATACCACACCAACTTTAAAGTTGCTCCGCCATTTTGATTTTTTTTTTTGTGGGTTAAAAACTAAAATTTATAACTTTTTTGGAATTTTCCCGTCGGTAACAGGCTAGAAGCTTTAATTTTGCCAAATTTGAAGTTTCTAGCTCATCTGGAAGTGGGTAAATATTAATATCAGTGAGTGAGTGAGTCAGCCATGTGGCTTTATAGTAGTATAATAATATAATATGTATACATACAATCCGACACCTTAGTTCAGACGGTAACGTGTCTGTATAGTGAGCAAAGGGTTATGTGTTCGATTCTCTGAATGACCGAAAAATTTATCCTTGGTGAAATGTGGGTTTAACCTTTCATAGTGATGAATCAACGGCCTGGGGGACTGGATGTTGTGCCTGTCCTAGTCTCAAGATAGATTATAAAGCATATGAAACTATGACAGGCCTAGCAAGCCGGTAGTGGAAAATACATGGCTTGAATAAAAAAATTGACACCAGTCTGTAAACAGTAATGGATGTAAACTATATTTTATATACAATAATCTGACTAATTTGACTTTGGATAATTCGAAAAAATGAATCGCTTGTACCGACCATGATTCCTCATGAAGATACTATTTTAATTTTATTTTTTAGAAACTAGTCTTACCACCCGTTTGGGTTATATACGCTTTGGGGATTAGGAAGGCTATATTTAAAGAAAATTGTATCCGCATTTGTGGGGTGGAAAACAATTTTGGTAAAAACCCCCCGAGTACACCCGACCGAGATTCGAACCCCAACCTCCCCGTCATCGGAAGTCTCGTCTATTGCGAAAGTGGCGCCTTTAAACCGTCCCAACACCGAAATGAGTAATTCATATTTTTATTAATTTTTTTTTACATAAATACGGTACCTACGATACTTTAAATCAGTCGATTGTCTGTTTGCCTATTGAGTTTATGTATAATGATTTATGGCGTGGACGAAAAATAAAATTATATTTGGTAAAATATGGGTCTACCTTTTTCACAGTGATGGAATGATTAATTAATGGCCGGTGGGCTTGGTGTTTTGTTTGTTCTAGATTTAAGTTAGGTACGGTAGTTTATAACACGTTTCAGAAAGCTCGCGTTTAAATATCTCATACAAAAAAATAAATTACAAGGGTTTACGTCACCATTATTGTTAAATCAGTAATGAACGTATTTTAAAAATAGTATCAGTACTATAAATATTGACTTAATAACCCCTAAAAATTATTAATATTAATATACGATCATAATTATTTTTAAAATGATACGTTTTTCCTTTCTTAAACAGTTAAAAAAATCTATATTTAAGGTTCATCTCTTTTAAAAAAAAAATATCTGACACCTAGAAAAGCTGCTAGATCTACTCTCAAGTCATCTGAAGCTGTCACATTTGATAAATATTATCTACTTATTTACTAGAAGCATTTAACGTGCCCTTTCTGAACCGACTGATTATATCAGCACACGAGAATTTCTATGAGCGAGAACCAAACGGTCTACCAATTTTGCCGGGAAAGGTATTTTCACATACCTTCCACGTTTATTTTACATGTCCACAATCGACATGCGACAGACGGCTTTACTTCCCCATCAGAAGGAAATTGTGCTACGGATTTTTTATCGCTCACAGAAAAATCCGTTGACCTCGGCTGGGTTTGAACCTACGAACATAAGGTCCTGAGGCGAGCACTTTACTCCAAGACCACTGAGGTCGACTTGATAGATACTATCAATATTTATAAAATAACATAAAAATTATTTAAATGTTAACAATTTTAACGGCAAAAAAAGAAAAATGCTTGTATTTTCTAAAAGGCCCTTTCTATGAAAATTGGGGTGTATCTATAAAAGGGTTGATAGTATCATCACTAGAATCAATTTTCTTCCCCGGAGAGCAAGAGAGACAAACATATCCGCACACTGAAATATCTGCTCTTCAGTATTCCAGTTTTCCGGTCAAGGCCAAATCGTTACTTTGTTTGTACGTATGTATGCGTGATGCGCGCGCAACAAAAACTCTTGGGAGGGGAAAGAAAAAGGATTCAGATCTGCGCGCGCAGGTGCGCGCCGAGATATGCGCAGTAGCAGGCTTAGGAAGGGTGAAGTTAGATTTGAGTCAAGGGTATGTTCACAGAGCGCTCTGCGTTCGTTACAAAAAACAATCTAAAAGGAAAGGAGGGAAGTATAGATAGAGGGTGACTATGATCTACCTCACCCTAACTTACACGACTCTTCCCCACACACACACACGCACACACACTTATTCAGGGAGACGACAGGAATAAAATTCTCCCCTTTCGAGACTCCTGGGTTACAAAACTAGGGAGACTCACAGGCTTGTCTCCTAGGTAACAGCACGTCATTGGGGTTTTTGTTTGTGTATTCGTTTGGTTTTTCCATCGGCGGCTCTTTGGCATACCTAGAATTGATAGCGCTTGGGACCTACTGATTATGGGCGGCTGCGAACAATTTTTTTGGAAGTCACCAGAGCAGGCCCGTATCTAAAAAGGGGTGTTTTTTTTTAAAAGAAGGATTACGTAGTTTAAAAGTTGATATTTCTCACTCTGAAAAGCCCACAACTCTGTGATACAGTCGGCTATAAATAGTAAATTTACACCAACACTATTGCACGTGCATCATTTCTGATTAAACATCAATGGAGATAAAGAGTTAATAGAAGTTCCTAATACTGAACATTGTTAAAATATTAAATTATATTTGGATAAAAACTGCATTGAAAAGACCGTATTTTGACCATTTTAAAATGTCTTCACAGATAAACACTGTGCACAAATCTTCATTCTGTCATAACAGCGACATACTGTAGTTATTAACAAGAAACTTTGTCGCTTTGTCCCCCATCGTCACCGCGGAAAATGTCGAGTAATCATTCAAATACGAATGTACTGCAAACATTTCTTGTATTTTCCTTTCCCTTTTACTCCCAAACCTCTCACGAGCCGGGAGCTGAGTTGGGCCTGCTATCTTGAACACTCTTAGGGCCTAAATGTCCGGTAAACTAAAGGTAACTGCTATAGAAGCGTAGAATGTATCTTTGGTAATAGAATTATGTCATTTAATAGGGCAGGTCACAAGACATTGTATTGTCATTTGTATATTCCTCCTCCCCTGTTTGTTCTCCTATTGCCGGACAACTCCTCTCAATAACGTTATAGACTCATTTGGTTTCTGCCGTTTAGAAATTTCTGCTCAACTAGTCTAGTCAACCAATAATTGTTTCACTTGGCGACGATAAAATTCCTATTGGAAACTTTGTTAACGCCAAGATCAATTCCTTCTTAGCCCCTTCATATCTTGATGATACTATTTGTGAATCATTACTGTACGTCATATAGCCTAACATATCTATCTCACGGCGATTTGCACGCGAGAAATTCAATCAAGCGTGAAAGTTTCGTTTTAATTACTTCATAAAATTCTGCTTTTTGTTTCTTTTGTTGCTTTCTGGTACACCTTCATAAAAAAACCAAATTCGAGAATTTGTTGGAAGTTGGCGTTTTATGACTTCCTGAACCCGAAAAAGTATGTTTTGCATTTCCGTCTATTTATCCATCTGTTACTGAAACTGTAGCCGAAACAATTTTATCGATCGGGCTAAAACTTGGTATCTAGAGTTTTCATAAGTTTTCACACAGGTATTTTTGTAATTATTAATTTAACCCTAAAATTAAGGGTAGTTTACTTAAGGGTGAAATTTTTTTTTTTAATATATTTTTTCAAAATTGATTTTAACGATTTTTATTAGTTCCGTATCTGGGCGTTGTTTAAAATTACAAACAAAATGAAAATTTTCGTTTTTATCACCCCCTAGACCCCCCTTCCCATCACTTTTTTCCAACCCCTCACCTCACCACAACTACTTAATAGTTCGCAAGCCACTACAGTGATAAAAATTCTGAAATATTAACCGAGATATTCTCTGTAATATTTTCGGATTAAAAACTGATTAGATGTTGTTTATAAATAAAACTTTCCATTGAAGATTTAACGGATTTTTTTATTTATTTTTTCCATAGAAAAATTACTTTAAAAAAAAAATTCCGTATGGAAAATTTAACTGAAATATTTTCATCTCTATTCCATGTCACAAAATCATAATTCGCGGACGAATGGTCGGTCACATTTGCACCTTTGTCTGGTTCCATCTCGAGACGGCGATGGAAACTAATTTACGGGGGGGGGATGACTATTCTCTTGAGCGTGACGGTTCGTTCCCAGGACAGGTCAGCCAACCTGACAATATACGATGAAGATGTTCTGTAACGAGATGAACAAACCAATCAAGGTCGCTCAACTGGAACGTTACCTGAAAGCTCGAGCTAAAGTCTGGATCATCATCAACTGTTTCCAGACTGTGGCCGGGTCAGTTTAGTAAAATGCCTCCATCTTCCTCCGTCCCTCCACCACTCTTCCTCCTTTAATTTATTCCATTCTCCTCCTCTCACTTGAACACGTTCTGTTATCTCTTCCTCCCATCTCTTTCTTGGCCTCCCATGGAGTCTTTTTCCTACTTACTTCATTTCAATAATTTTATTTGGAATCCTCTCCCCTTCCATCATCATTACATGTCCATACCATCTCAGTCTTGTTTCCTCTACTATCTTATGTACTCCAACATCCTCATTACATGCCCATACCATCTCAGTCTTGCTTCCTCTACTATCTCATG
>CABFWB010007483.1:0-22575 GCA_902151455.1 Timema bartmani | reverse complement strand
GGGGGGGGGGGGGGGGGGGGGGGGCTAACAGGCTTATCAAGTTTAGAGAAAACCTCCGATGTAGAGAGAAGGGACGCAAATTACGACAAAAACATTTGGTGTTGATCCCGGTTGTTACTGCTTATATCTTGCAGAGAAGAAAGGGCATCATCACTAGAAGATGATGAATGATCACTTTCACTCAACTCGATCTATAGAAATGGATCATTTTATTAATAATATAATAATAGGGATTTTTATGAATATCTTTAAAACAAAATATATTTCTTGTAAAATAGAAGGTTTCACTGTATTAAATAAAAAAGACTCGCCTCGGCGTCAACGTGGACCAAGGGACCAGTCAGTCTCACTTGTTGAAGGGATGATTCCTCATTCCTACCCCACTATTCCTCATTCCTACCCCACTATTGTAAATATTTGTACAGCCCGGGCAGATAGCAAGACGTGGTGAACGAACAAAATACAAATAAGTCGGATAGGTTTTAAGCAGGTTTTTAATGAAATGATAAGTGGTTTTGTGATATAATATTGACTAGCTAAATATTATTTAGGAATCATGGTGTAGTTAAAACATAGATATAGTGAATTTATCTGAATTCAAAATGCGAACATTCATCTTAACTTGAACACTAGCCAAGAAAGTCTTGACGTCACTATGTGGAGAGCGCCGAGGAGTGGACATTTTCCGGAATTTCAACGTGTGCAGTGACTTATACAATAATATAAATCTTTAACTTTTTTATTTTTCTCAAGTAGTTGGCTATCGATAAAAGAACTTCTATATGCCTTTAATTATTTTATATAAAATATAGGTACATTTATAATTATTAGTATTTGAGTCATTTAACGTGAATTTTCTGAACCTATTGATTACACAGGGTGTGACGGAAACAATGAGACGATCTATGCTGAGAAAAGTGATGGACAACATGCTGGGGTTTGCCTGATGTCCGGTGGAGCTCACCTATTCATAAAGGAGAAAAAGTGTAGTATGTAGTTAGCTTTTATTTAGCCAATGAATATTTACTTTTCAATAAGAGTGTTGATTATCTCGTTACTAATCTTATAATGGTTTCAGCCCCACCCTGTATGAGAGCACAACTCTTAAAGCAACTAAAATATAGAACAAACACAATACACAGTCCCTCCCCACCTCTTCCCCAGCCACTAATTCATCACTGTGAAATTGAAAGCTACAATTTCACTTAAAATACATTTTTAGGTCACTATGGGAATCGAACCCAGGACCTTTAACGTCATTTGACCATTAAAAGTTTATTGCACAATTTTAGAAAGTGTATAATTATATACAAGGAATGCCAAAAATTCGGCAGTTGAGAGAAAGGTGGGAGCAATGGCTGACAGAGTGAGCTGGAGGAGGACTCTGGTCTCGCTGACAGGTGCAGACCTGACTGGGAGAAGTGGGAGCAATGGCTGACAGAGTGAGCTGGAGGAGGACGCTGGTCTCGCTGACAGGTGCAGACCTGACTGGGAGAAGTGGGAGCAATGGCTGACAGAGTGAGCTGGAGGAGGATGCTTGTCTCGCTGACAGGTGCAGACCTTACTGGTAGAGTTGGGAGCAATGGCTGACAGAGTGAGCTGGTCTCGCTGACAGGTTCAGACCTGACTGGTAGATGAAGAAGTATAATTATAATCTATAAATTGTGATTCAATGATTGCAAATCACTACAGTTCACGAGTTATAGGGGTCAAACTAGATATTTTATGCTTTTTGCTTACCATTATTAAGGTAAAGTAATTAATGTATGGGACTGAAATTTAGTGTAACCAGATATTCATATGATGTGTACACAATTAAATATTTATAATATTAATAATACTAATTATATACATACAATGAAATATTAATATTATTAATCCATTAATAAGAATATGTGCACCTTATAGTGATTTTCTTTGAAATTCTTACATCCAATATCTTAAAAGCGTAGAAATGTTATGACAAGCAGGTAAAACTCTGATGGATGATTTGAGTAAACATAAAAAATAACACCTGCACAGATATTTTAGCCCTGCTCTTCTGAATTAATATGCCGACCACTCTACCAGACTCAGAGAAAACATTCTAGCTTTATGGATGAAAAACAGCCACTCTATAAATTGGTCAAATGGTCCTTGCTTGGAGCAATTCTTGTAAAACAGAGTCATTCGTTCAGGGACCAAACAATCTCCATTCAAAGCGATATCCAGTATCGAGTTCAGAGTTGAACTCAGTACATCTACACTACGATCCAAAGTTATAATAAAATGACGTCCAGGATGAGGAGGAGCTCCGAGAAGTCATCGAGCAAAAAAATACATTGGAGGAGCAACATAAGATCAATGACGAAGATCTGGAAGAGGAAACGATGGCTGGTACTCCTTCAAACATTAATTCTTCAGCTAGAAAGGAAGACTGTGACAAATTGTCAAAATAGGCCAAGATAATTAAATTGATTTCTGATGCGGCACATCCTTCGGTTGATGTTGGAGGAAATGCCATCATATCCATCTCTGATCGAAGGGAACCTGGGAAACATACTGTGCTTCGAAGTGATGCTTGTGAAGGAATCTGAAATCTTTTCAACCCGAAATGGAATTGCAGACTTGATGCAATACATTAAATAATGTGTAATATTGATATTTTACATAATAAGCTTTTTTTTTAATCAGCGTTTATTTTGTCCCTAGAGACAACTAGTTTTACTTTATATTTGGGTTTAGCTGTCAGAGACTCCAGTCAATACTGTTTTTAACTAGTCATTGCGGGAATTAACTATAGAATTTTTATTGCACACTAGTATTGTTGACTGTGTTTGTTCCAGAATTCAATGGGATGCCATATTTTTTACAGAACCACCCAGTTTCGCTCTTTTTGTTTGGTTTTTAAACCCCACCCTGAAGTTTCTTGGGGGTGATGTATGTTTTTAGTTGGGAAAATGTAGGAGAAATATGGAGTATGTTTGGCTGTTGGGGGTGTTACTTTTGAATTTTCAGTGAGGATGGTTGAAGATAAAAATGTAGCAGGTGAAACTAAAGCGGGAATCTCTTCTTGTTGAATGAGGTGTTTGGCACAGTTTGCAAATAATGGAGTAAGGTGACTTTCCTTGTGCTGTTAGGTTTGGAAAATATTAGAGCCAGCTGTTATGATGGAAAATTTATCTGACAGCATCACCAGAGTAGGTTTGAGTTCACATCGATCTTCTTGGTGTAGATTTATGTAATTAAAGTGCAAAAAGGTGAGAATGGCCTAAAATCGATTGCGGGTTTTTGAAAGAATATAGTGTGCCAAAGATCATCCGCCCAATAAATCTTTAGATTTGTTTCTTGATATTCACTGTAATGAACATAATTTCCTTTACGATCACAAGAACCCAGGGCATATATATATATAATACTTTGTGAAGGGACGTGGCGATGCACTCATGGCTTGACCTGCGTAGAGATTAGTCATTCTGGGATAAAAAATAAATACACAAATGTTATAAACTCTTTAGGGGAATCAATAGCCACACTCACACCTGGATTCTGTGTAGTAAGTTGCGGCCTAATCTTAAAATCGTGAACGAGTTGCGTTAGAATTGTGGCCCACTCACTTGAAAAAGAGGCAAGAGTTGCGTCCACCTAATTAATAGTGTGCTTTCTATAAAGATATCTTAAATTTCAGATAAAAACCATCATCGTCTCATGTTAACATCCCTAGTAATATCCACACTTCCTCACTTATTGTCATAAATGGTTTTGGAAAAAATGTGAAGGTTTATTAGGTCAGGCTAGGTTAGTTCAACAGCCCGGGCCGCAATTCACACGTGGCTCTAAAAATGTGGGGTTGCCATTCACCTGTCTCTTTAGAGGTAAACAAATCGTGTGGCCGCAACTCACCTACAGCCCCTGCATTTATTCTCAAATGTAAAGGGGAAGTGGTGGATTAGAGCAGGTCTTCTTAAACTTTTTTCACCCAATACATATTTACGTGACTGGGTATACAAATCAAACATTTACTGATAATAAATCATAAAACAAAAATATTTTAGAACAATTCTTTGGTATATATATTATTTTACCAATTATCAACACGAGAGAAAATGTGCAAACTAATGAGATGAATATGCTTGTTTATTTTTACATTGATAATTAAATCTTGGATGAATATTTGATACTGCAGGACGTAGAGGCTCTCAACGTTTTTCAGAGTTGATTGATATTTTGATTTTATAATCGTCAGTGCTGAGAATGTTACTAGTACAAAATGACAGAAGGATGTTTAGGGCCATTTCAGAAATAAATTGTTGGAAATTCTGTCATAATACCAAGCAAAATTCATATAACGATTTTTTTTTAGGAAACTCAAGTTTTAAACCTGTGTCGCTTAATAACTCGGCGAACTCTTCTTGAAATCTTAATGGCAGATGACTGACGTTTTGACTTCAAATGAGTTTGGTTTATGAACCCAACTTAGTTTTTAGAATCAAAATTTGAAGGGAAGTATTTCTGAAACTGTCTCTCCAGGCACTTCAGATGATCAATTATAATTCTTAAAATTAAATCTTTGGGGAGGTTATTTTCAATTATATATCATCTGTAGCTATAAATATTTCTAAAGAATCATTTTCCACCCTATTCTTCCATTTGTTAACTTTTTAGTAAAACTTTCAATTTTATCTTATGATGTAAATATGTTACAATTTGTTGTGTGCTGAATACCAAGGCTGCAGTGCCAGAAACACCTCGGATCACTGTCGGTATTCATGTCACTGTTTACCTTCACTTTCCATATCACACAGAATTAGTTCACTTCCTAAATACGGATTAAATAATAACTCATATATTTTTTCTTCATCTAAACTTATATCATGATAAATTCTACGCATTTTGCTTTTAATACTCAAATTAAAACTTTTTCTCTTCACCATGTTGAGAAAGTTAACACTATATTTTATTTTAATAATAACAAAAACCAAGTGAATAATATTATTTATTACATGAAAATGAATAAATACTATGGTTCAATTAATAATCAACAAAAGGGCTTAGAACTACTTAGTAGAAACGCTTTCATTAAATTTTTGTTTCGTTGAAATAAGCCACAATAATTTTTAAGAGAAAACAACAAATCTGTTAACGTTGTTACATTTCCTCTGAATGAAGTCTTGATTCAGAACTACAAGGTATAACCTCCTGTTTAAAATACGTGAGAAATTGAACTTAAGTATCAAAGAGATATTAACAGAGCAGTGTAACATGCACACTGTACATTATGTCATATACATTAGAATGAACAAAAAACATTCATTCGAATAGCTATAACTATAAAGGGTGGTCAAAAAGTCACTTCCCATTGCAATGCATGTGTGTTATAACTGCACCGAGTCTATGTTGTTACCTACCGTTCCATAAATTTTAAATTTCCCGCCTTTTATTTACATTTGATAGTTAGTGAATTAATCGTTAGAGTGCATTGATAGCCAATCCATTCAGCTGAAATTAATTTATTTGGTGATTTAGGCTATTTATATTAGGTTCCGGTTAAAGAAAAATAAAGGTCTATGTTCTTTTCGGTTCTTAGCTAAGTCCCAGTTCATAAAAATTTATATTTCCTAGTTTTAATATCATTAAGTTATTTGTAAATATAACACAATTTACTTCAAAGTACGAGCTATTTAAAGAAACAAATAACAATTCAGCAGCTTGATAGTTGCACAATCTGAATTCGATTCCCGGCGCTTACAAAATGTGTTTGTGAAGAAGTTGGACAGTTGAGGAGATACTAGAATACAGAATTAGCAGTTCCAGTCATGAAAACTGAGATAAATGGCCGAAAGGTTCGTTGTGCTGACAGCATAACACCCTCTATCCTCAGAAGTTGGTACTATCTTGGCATCAGACGGAGTCAACTTTGTCGGTATGGCTCGATTGCTGCCTGACACCATGAAGTTTTATTTTATAATTTTTGAAAATAATTTCATTTGGTTTTCAAATTAATATGTTAAAAATAATAATTTATTCGTATTTTGAATTGAAATAAATGGTACGATGCACCACACACATTTCCTCGCTCTTATCTTAAAATAGATATTTGCTAAGAACTCGTCAGATTTGTGAAACGAGATAACATGTCTATACATTGTTGTAGAAACATTTCACCAAAGATCAGAAATGAAATAATATACACTGTTACTTACTCTAGGACAGAGGTCAACAAACACTTTTTGTAAAGGGACAAATAGTAAAAATTTTAGACTCTGTGGCCAAGAGGCGAAACTTAAGGATATTTATGTAGATAGACCCACTTAAATAACAAAAAAAAGGAAAGTTTTTACACTCAGTGTAGCTTACAACCTTCACACTCAGTGTAGCTTACAAACTTCACATTCAGTATAGTTTGCAACCTTCAAACTCAGTATAGTTTATAACCTTCAAACTCAGTATAGTTTACAACCTTTACACTCAGTGTATGTCATAAAACCCATTAATTTAATTTTAAATAATCACCTAAATACAAAATTTCAAAATTAATGTATATCTTAGACTCTGATGTAGGCCTACTGGTTTTAATTTACTACCTTTTAAATCATTTTTAAGGACTAATATGTTAGTCTACGTAGGCTCAAATACCTTGTATACTTTCTATAAAAATATTTAAAACAAATTATATGCTTACTAATACGATCATTTAAAATTAAAGTTTAAAGTCTGATAAATTAAAAAAAAAAATTGATGATAACACGATTTGAACACGCCAACTTTAAATTATGAGACAGTCACTATACCGACTTATCCAAATTGACGACTTAATAAATGTGAAAAATTTAGAATATATAATTATCTTTCCACCCAAAATAATATTTTTATTGAAGGATTGCATAAAATGTACAGAAAAATCATATTTTTTTTCTTCTGTAAACCTATTTTGTACATGGGTAGGTTTATTTCAACAAAATCACTCTCAGAAAGCTGCAACCGAAAAGGGGGATGGCACCCATTTTGTTATTTCACTGCCTACTCGATAGACAAGGCCCGTCTCGCACGATGTGAGGCTAACGAGTAGAATCCGCTCGCTATTCGATCGTGTGACGTCAGATTTCGCAGCTCAGAAGTTTCAAAATTAGGAGTTTGCGAGATTGTGTGTGAGATGAGAGAAATACGCTAGCGAATCGCTACTCACACGTTTCAAAATTAGGGGCCTTGGCATTTTTCCACATGGGTGTATAACTGACACCTCTGGATGTATGTACATGAAACCCATTAAGTCTGTCTTCATTTGTAGAGTTCCTCAGGTATGATTTCAACAGCTTTAGGGACGAGAAAGAGGTAGGTGGGTAGCGGGGTCTGGAGGGAGGGTTAAGCCCTGAACCCCCCCCCCATCCCCCCTTGGCTGCGCCAGTGAATTGTAGCATATCTATTCCTCTTTACCTTTTAGCTTGCCTTTATTCATAATAATTTGAAACTAAAGTTATTAGACAATATATGTGATGGTGTTATTATTATTATTGTTTTGAGGCCCGTCGACACAGTTAGGTCATTAGGGCCGTGATGGTGTTAAAATATGTGACGTCATATCTGGACACCTAATAAAGTAGATTTATATTGTTCCAAGTTTAATATATTTTACTAGGTGAGGATCAAATTCTAAAGGGATTATTTGACTCTGTTTTTTATTTCTGGTATGAAAAGTTATCTATTTTCTTTTAAAAGAGCTGATTTCCATTCTTGGAATCAATGCCGTCGACAATGTTCGCCTTCCCTTGATACAGATAGCTGCTGTACCGTGGAAGGATGTGGCAAGATAGGCCTGTATCGACACCGGAAGTTCCACTCTTGACTCAACGTCAGTAGTTTGTTAAGCTTGCTACTTCTTTTACTCCTTTTTTAATTTAAAAAAAAGGCAAATACTTGTTTATGGTAGCTTATTAGCTGTTAAAAAAAGTATTTGAGAGTTGTAGACCTTGCCTGGTTGAACAGGATTGTACTAGGCCTACCTTAGTACTCTAATTTCATATATTGTGTGAATATTAGAGTCAAGAACACTAATAGTAGACCATAAGAGTATATTTATCCTTAATTTTCCTTTCCGTCCTTCAATATATATATATATATATTTAACATTGCATCTTACTACCCATGCGGGCTATACGTTTATGTACTAATTACGCTATTGATTTTAGGGATTAGGGAGGTTATATTTTGATGTTTACCCGCATTTGCGTGTAGGGAGAGTGGAAAATCATTTTGGAAAAAAACCCTAAGTACACCCGACCAAGACTCAAACCTCAATCTCCCCGTTATCAGAAATCTAGCCCAAAACTAGAGTGGCACGTTAGACTATGCAGTTTGTTTATATATTAATATACCCTTAGTTTTGAAAATATAAGTGCGTTTTAAATTAATTTACACTGTTATAATTTAATCACTGCGGTATAGTATCCTCTTAATGCTTTGGGGCCGAGTATTTATTTAGCAACCCAATTTTCCTATGAGTGCTCAAATTAATATTTTTGTTCTACTATTAGCAACAATGTGTGTGATGGTTGTAGTACGTGGATGAAATGATTATAAATGAAATAGTCTTTGAATACCCATTGTTGACACTTATATGTTCGCGTTTAGTCATTGTTATTGAGGGATGGTGGTTGGTGATTACATAAATAGACACGTTTATCAACAAATTTATATTATATTTTCATTTTTAAAAAGCTTAAAAGCTCTCAAATTGATAATAAATAACCTATAAACCATATGTTATCTAAAAATATATTCAAAGCTAGTGGGAGTAGAGGTTTTCTTCAAAATAAAATAGCTCGCCAAAAACCTAAAATATAGAGATTTTTGTAATTATTTTGTAAAAAAGGATCAAATAAAATAAACAAACAAATCAAAATTGTAATGCAGTAAATTACAACTTCATGCAATGGCAGGAAACATTTGAATGCCAATCTCAATGTTTGTAAGCATACCATACAAAAAAACTTCAAGTAGAACAAAAGAAACGAAAAGAAATATGTTGAAAGCAGAATTTTTATGACATGACAATGTTTCGCTAACATTTTACCACTCTATAAATAAATAATTAGCCTTCGTTTGCACCTTACCTTTCATTATTCCACTATGGTGTAACTTTAAGATAGGGCCATTGTGTAGTTCGTCAAGGTGAACCCTCCTTAACAAAAATAAAACGTCGAAGGAGGCCCAAACGACAAAATAATTTTAAAAAAAGGGGCAGAAAAAGTAGCAACAGGAGTGAGTGATCGGAGTTCTGACTTTGAATATCTGAGGACGAACATTTGAAACTCAGAGCGCACAACTCACACCAGTTGCGGGAATAATATATAGACGGCCTTCCTCAAGGTAACTCAAATATATATATATTCAAAAGAAAAGATAGGGAAGTACATAAAACAATACCTAAGGGTATAATGACAATTTAAAGAAAACTTGAAGATATTTTGTTGATATTTATTTATAAATATATTTAATTGAGTATAAAAATATGAATATGCATGAGACGACAAATAGAGAAGCTAAAGAAATTATTCTGATAGCCGTAGATTTATAACACAACTATATCCATTATGAATATAAATGCTTGGATTAAAGAACAATTTTAAAGTTATATACGGCTTCAAGCTCAAAACCATATACATGAGCAAAATTTAATACTAACAATACTATTTCTTTCTGCACTGACCACATTACAAATTTACATAATCTCTCCAAAAAGACAATTTAAAAAATTATATCTCTCTTAACAATTTATCAAATTAGTCCATAACTTCCCTCATTAACGTATCAACATATACAAATATCTAAATAACGATATTCCCACAAAATCTAAGTATCGATATTTCCACAAAATCTAACCATCGATATTTCCACAAAATCTAAGTATCGATATTTCCATGAAATCTAAGTATCGATTTTTCCACAAAATTTAAGTATCGATTTTTACACAAAAATCTAACTATCGATATTCACCTAAAATTCGATATATTTTTTTTTTATCATTGACAAAAATTAACATCGACATAAAGATTTACATAACAAATAATTTATCCATTTTAAATATTTTAAACATGGCCGAAACGAGAATTTTGAAAAGTTAAAAACAAAGCATGTTTATATAAAATTAATATTAAGCCAAAATTGACTTTTTTCTTAAATTTTATCAACACGAAGCCGCAGCTTCTTATTCCCTCAATTAAGCCATTACCAAGAGTGAGTGACCAAGAGTGACGACAAGTTGCCATTATATATACACAAGAAAACCCCAGAGAACATTGGAGAACGGGATATTAGGAGGGGAAGACCTATGGATCACCAAGGAAGGGATGCGCATGACCACAATTGCTTCCACTATATTCTCCATGGAACTGTACCTTTCTAGAATAAGGTAGAACAGCATATCTTCACAATTACGAGCTTTGGAACACTTTCACTACGCAGCCAGTGGGCGCCGTTCGAACCTTGAGGCGGGCGGTCAGTCTTTATCGCGTCTTGGCTAAGCTTGCACGTGTTATTGTTTATCTGCGACTTGTAGTGCATCGAAGCTGGGATGGTGAAACCGGGTAAGTTGTATACTTTTTATGACATGACTCTTCTACTCTTGTAGCCAAATGATACAAAGGTAAGAGAAAGCGGAGTGTATCTATATTCATATATAAATTATCAGGATCTCACAAGTTCCCACACGATGTGTACTCAGGGGCCTTTGCCCTTAGAGGCAAAGGGGTTAGACACCACCAATATTTTCCAACTTTTTTGAACATAATTTTTTCTTTATATCTTTTTATCTTATAAAATATAAACATAATATAAAGTGGAGCACCATTCTCTACACGCAACGAATTATTGGATTCGTTATACTACAGTATTCCATTCGAGATTATTAATTTGTACCTCCAGTCGTGAAGCGAGGACTGTACCAGCGGTTAGAGTGACCGAATATAGAAGCTGACGCAGCAACGCTCTGTATAAGATGTCCCCTGTGTTCATTGCGAGCTGTACATAGCAAATGGGCCCGCTATACGATAAATGTGGTTTATATCTTGTTTTTTCGTTTATGTCTGTGTGTTTTAGTATGTTTTAAGACCCAAGAAGTATAGTGACGAGTAAAAGTGATTAATTAAAATGAATAAATTAGATTATTTATGGATGGCAGGAAAAAAATAACTTTTTCTAACGTTTGGTTTGGTAAAAATATTGTGGCTAACTGTGAGTGAAGAAAAACAGAGCTGGTTATATTTTTATTTTTTATTATTTGACAGTGAGGGGTTGTGGACAGTGGTAGGCTGTGAGGATACTAAACATTTAAATGAAATAATTAAAAACACAAAGAATGTGGAGTTCATTTTGAGAATGTATGCAAGTTTTAAACATTCGGAACAGTAAATATTGCATAGCAGATATATTCTGGGGCCAAAATTTTAGTCAAAAAAAATAACAAACAGGTGTTAAAAAATAGGCATATATTAGGCAGATTAATAGAATTCTTAAAGTACTGTGGTATTCATAAACTAGCATTTAGAGACCATAATGAAATTCAAGAATTGGTTATTTTGTAATGCTGGTGAGTTTTAAATCCAGGAAAACTTAAATTAATTTAATTTAATATGCTAAGACGTGGTTAGAAATAATGATTACTGGAAAGCTTTGACCTGGCCCCACCACAAAGAAATATCATTTTCCGCCACTGTAAGTGTACCTTATTTAGAGTAATTTGTTTGAATTTTATGACCTCTAGATTATTGAACACTATGAAATACCAATGATTTACAAGCTGTGTACCAACTATAATAATAAAAAATACTTTACAATAAGGTTTTTTCTGAGCTTTCCGTCACATTGAGGTTATACACCTCAGTATCTATTCAAACATTTGGTCTACCTTGACTGGCTGGTACTACCCTGCAGTCCTATATTTTAATTATTTTGTTTCTTGAAGTTGAAAAATAAATAAATAAATGTATATTTTGAATAAAAAGAGGTTTAATAACATTGTTTTGTTTGTTGACAAAAGTACTGTGCATTCATGAATCTTAGTGGTCACTAAACGTCTTCCATCGGATACACTGTATGCATACAGATCAATGTGGTGTTGACAAATTATAAACACAATCAGCATACAGAAAAATTATATAAACAATAAGAAACTTTAACAAGTTGACAAATTATAATTAAAATCCGTCTACAATAAAATGCTATAACCAATAAAAACGTTAAAGAGTTAAGTATTCAATTCTAGTTAATATGCTACTTATATTCTAATGGAGTAATTTAAAAAATGTATCCCATTCACTTATAGAATGTAACACTTAATAAAATGATATCATGTGATTTTATTAAAATTATTATGGTCTACATATTCCTCCCCTCACCAATGAACCACACTGCATATATTTAAGACGTACAGGAAACTATGTGCAGTCTTTTAACCTGAAAATAATCAGTTCTACCTCAACGAAATACACGATGACCCTCTCTTATAAGATATACCATGGTGGAATAAAGCAAGGTAAACTTACTACTTCAGAGGATAAACCAAGGGTACATGTACCAGGAATATCTCAATTTTAGCCTGAGGGGGTCAGCTTTGATGACCAATTATATCACGTAAATATATTTGCTGGTAAAGGATGCCTAATGGACCAAGGAAACTAGGTCGAGAATTGCCATCACCAAGGAATCTTTAAACAAGAAGCATCAAAGTGAATTAGCAACTTAGGAAGAAATGGATGAAATGCTACATTTTTAGCATCGAGCTGTATGAAGAAGAAACTTGGACTCTTAGGAAGATAGAAAATAAACACTTGGAGAGCTTTGAAATGTGGTGCTGGAGAAGACTTGAGAAGATCAGGTGGACAGACAGGGTGTACTTTCCCCACTAATTCCTTACATTCTGTGTGTTGCCCGAGTACGTCTGGTGTGATCTGGATCTTTGTCAGCTGCTTGTCTTGACATACCCTAGGGTTCATATTGCCAACATGAGGATCTCTAAATATTATCTCATTTACGACATCATGGCTTGCTGTAACACTCACCTATACTTCGTGACTAAACACCCCATTTGTTACCTGGCGCGAACTTCCCTTGACTTTGATTAGTTTTTGTTTATTTACTCTGTGGGCATTCTTCCCAAATTAACAGGATTCATTCCAGTTTCTCAGCCTGCCACCTCAGGCCCGAACGAATTACTCGCATCAGATACAGTTTGATGTCAGGTATTTTCCCTCTAAATTGCAATAGATTATCTCCCTTACCCGTAAACTTTAAATTTACCAATAATTACTATTAATTTAGTCCATCTTGTGCAAACTCCTTGCTAAATACAACCTTAAAAAAATTATTATATTCTTTTAATTTGTTTCCAAGTTTATAAAATAGTTTTCATTACTCTAGAATAGCCGCTCCCAGAAATAAGAGCGTACTCATCTACTCAGTGTCATTGAGGCTTAAGTGCCATTCTTTCTTTTTTCGTTAGCATAAGGTAGGAAGCGAACGCTGGTATGGACTATTTAGTTCAGATTAGCATTTTTTAATCTAGTGCCAAAATATTGCTTTAAACATTAATATTCACATTTTGGGATGGGCTTAATCTATTATTGTATGTGTGGTGTACTTTTTCCTAAAGATATCGACCAACCAATATTGTTATCTGCCAAACAATATATTTGGTATTCAACTGAGCTGTCTCAGCCGAAAACGGTATTTTTGTTCAATTTCCCAATACCATTCCATTCCATTATCACAAGACGATCCATAACTACAATTCACTATAGTCTAAATATCCTATCAACTACATATTTGTATCTTTGGACCATGATTCGTTGTTCGATTATATTTATATCACTCTGCTTCTTTTCGAATAATTTATTAGTTTAAACGCTTTTAATTGACTAAACATCGAAATGTTATTTATATTCCCTACAGTTAAATTTTTAATTTCCTACACCCAAGGTCTTCAACTAGCGTGTCCACACCAGCACGGCAGCTTTCAATATTTTATCTTTGATGGAACTCCCTTCTTCTGTTTTCTACTGTTTTCCAGTAAAATTTCTGTAATAAAACTTCGCTGTTCTCACGCACCCACATCACCACAAACTCCTTATGATTTTACATCCACTCCAGCACCGAAATAATTTTCTGGTAAGAACACACATCCAAGCAACCTTTGAAAATGCCACTCTAATTCAGGTTTTCTGCTAATACTCGTGTGTTTAGTGATAGGTTATAATTTTAGTAGAGCTCTTATTTATTTTTCCACTATTATTTTTATATTTCTCTCACTACCAGAAATTCATTTTATTTTTCATAGTAAGAACTATGACTATTTTTATATTTAATATTTATCGATAGAATTATTGTGTATTGTATTGTATAAGTATAATTAGATGATTTTGTTATTTGTGTTTAACTTTGAGTTTTAATGTTACAATGCGTATTTTCTAGCTTCAGTCAATAAATGCGAAACACTTTTTACGGATAAATAAGCTGATTTTTCAGAAGGTTTGTTCAAAAGCGTCTTACCGCTTAGAAGTGAGGCGATAGTCATTGTAAAACTGCCGCTTCATATGTGCATCGACATGTGCTCCAACAGGGAGAACCAGCGTTGTCCTTTCGAGGAGGGAACTTGTCACTGAGGCTGGATATAGCCTAAAAAAGAAAAGCCGTGCACAAGATAGATGTACTGATTACTGGCTCAGTCTAAAGAGGGTGTCATCAAAAGTAAAGATGTCTAAGCCCAATGTACAAAGGTCATGAAGAAGAAAGCAGCTCCTGATATTTTCAACTAAAATCTATTTTAAGCTCTCCTAGTCCTGTGAGTGTGAAAAAAATTAATTTGACCACTTTTCTTTAAGTGAAACCCATATCGGTTTTATAAGGAATAAACGGATCTAATACAAAGCTGTATTCTCTCTCCCTGACAATTCACCACCGTTATAAGTCAAGGTAAGTTATATACTAATCTCGCCCAAGAAAATGTTTTATTTCAATGTGAAAATCGTCAAACATGATGATTGTGATTATAGTGAAGAGGATAAAATGGTCATATCAATAAATGACTGCACTCCTTCTCTACCTAAGAGTATGAGCTTCCTAACTAAAAACCTGTCTCACCTTCCAGAAACATTTATGCCTTCAGGTCATAGATTAAGAAAATGTGCAACTACACAGCAAGGCTAAAAGGGTACATCTGAAAGACGGTGGATGATAAGCCGATACCTTCGAGCTTTTCTAATAGGTTAACAATCTAAAGCGTGGATTAGATACTACCATGTCCTTACTTCAAATATTAAGACAGTGGATCCTAGGGGGTATTTACATGGTGATGGGCTTAAGCAAGAAAATTACCTTACAAAGTGCACCAAACTAAAAGTAAAATTAACCCACAAAAATATGGTTTTAATCTAATAGCTGCAAAAATAATTGTTAATGCAAATAAATGAAGCTAGTACTCTCGCAAGACGAGTTTATCTCACAGAGTCAGTTATGCTGGACAGTAACATAGAGTAAGCGCCCTCCCCTGCCAAGAACTCAGAGTCAGTAATGCCAGACAGTAACATAGAGTAAGCGCCCTCCCTCACCAAGAACTCCGAGTCAGTAATGCCGGACAGTAACATAGAGTAAGCGCCCCCCTGCCAAGAACTCCGAGTCAGTAATGCCGGACAGTAACATAGAGTAAGCGCCCCCCTGCCAAGAACTACGAGTCAGTAATGCCGGACAGTAACATAGAGTAAGCGCCCCCCTGCCAAGAACTCCATCTCCAGAATTGAAGTAAAAACATGGGTGTACCAGGTAAAGTGTTAAACAATGTATTCACGGAGTAGATACCCTAACGTTGTAACGTAAAACTAATATCCTATTTAGAATTCAACAGTAGCATCACATTAAATATTTTTCAATATATGTTGTAAACACTTTCTCCCTATGTGTGGAAAGAGAGTTGGTGATTTACAAGTCGTCTATGACCGATTTCTCAAACGGTAAAATGCCATATCTTATCCCACACAGATTTAAGAAAAAGTCATCCATTTCATAAATTAATGTAGTTACTTCACATGGGAAGTCTACCTTAAGTTATACCATTTCATGGATTTAGACCTTGAACCGAATTTACCCGTCCAAATAACATCGCGTTATAATTTGGCTCAACACGATTTTTTGAGCGTTGTAAAAATATTTTATTTATGACTTCCATCATCAAAATCGTCAACTGTCTATCAGACGGAACAATATGAAGCATCATCATCAGAAAGGTGAGTAACGTGGTTAGAGATTATGGGAGTTAATAAAGAGTCTTTTTCCTGTAATCATGGATATTGTGGATCTCCAGATCTACAAAAACGGAAAGGGGTTAATGGCAAATTAAATATGTTTTCTATCAGTATACGTTATATAATTTTGCCACACACATTTATAATTACAATGAACACTTCCCAGTGGCCCCACAAAAAACCATGTTTCAATATTAAACAAAATACACGGTATTCTGTGGAAGAACAGCGATTCTAATTTAAACCCACTGGATACTTATTCTTGTCCACTCCTTCTCACTTTCTTGACAACATCGTGAATATGCACAACAGAGTGTGTTGAAGTCAAGTTGCATCATTTGCACGACACATTCTTTATGCAACTTTGAATACGTGCTCATCGTTTGGGGATTTCAACAGACACATGCTGAAAACCACCATATCTTGGCTGTGAGCCATCAGGTGCATTACCCCGATGATCAATAAATGAAACAAGAACAGTTCGCCCTGCAGCCCTTGTCTTCAACATGGACTGGTACAAAAACATGAAACGTATTGGATCCTTGACTACATTTACAAGAACAGTGTAATGTAATACTTTGACAGCAATGGGCTTTCCCCACGTAAAATGTTTAACGTGTTTTGAATAGGTTATAACGTTTCCTGATGAAATCAAAGCTTACCAAGACGAAGCTACATGGATATTCAGCCATTATTGTACTATGTATATTCGCTATCGTGACTAAAATATTCCAATCAAGAAGTTTCTGACTCTATTTTAACCCAGTGACCATAGAAACAACAATACCTGTGCTGTACAACAATACACTGTGTATTTTTAGACGTCAGCGTCATGCCACCACTCAATAAGCTGCATCCAATCAGCATGCGGGATGTCTCTCCCATCCTACAAAAAAACCCACTATAAATAATGATACGACGCCAATATTAGTTAGTCTTCCAACAGTCGTTGGTGAGATAACACTTGCATATTTTTATTTATTTGAGGTATTTAACGTATACTTTCTGAACCGACTGATTACATCAGCACAAGATAATTTCTTGTAGCTAGAATGAAAGAGCCTAGCAGTTTTTCTGAGAAGGGTATTTTCACATACTTTTCAGAGTTATTTTACATGCCATAATTGACATAACACCGATGGTTCTACTTCCCCTCCAAAAGAAGTTGTGATATGGATTTTTATCACTAAAAAAACCCCGTCGAACTTTGCTGGTTTGAACCCAGGAATATCAGGTCCTGAGGCGAGTACTTTACCCCAAAACCACCGAGGTTGACAAAACTCGTGCATCATCAAGGACATCTTACAAGCCTTCTAAATATGTTAAAGTCGTAGCACTAAACCTGTGATATCCATTATGTCAAACAGGCTAGATACGTTGGATGATATTGAAACAAAGTCAGTAATCATTGACATGAACATTAGTAACACTCTTTGTCTAGCTATAAATATTCAGGTCAATATGAGTGGCGTTTTCTCGCACAGAGGGGTGAAAACTAAGCGACTACAAATAACTTATTTTGAAGTATTTTAAACCATCCTCAGCCTCCTTAGAGAATAGTTTTGAATAATCATGAAATCTTCCTCAGACTCATGTGATGAGATCATGAACGTTATAGGTGAAAAACATAACTGATCACCTTTCATTAAAAGGACTCACTTATCTTAACTCAACCTGGGCACGTCTCTGTGATGTGTGATATCTCGTCAACACCGTTGTTGATCATCACCCATTGCCCCTCTAACATCCAGAGATGTCTTCAATCGTGATCAACATACAGTGGAAAAGTAAATCCTACAAATGTTAAATGATCTCTGTGTAGCATATTTTCATTTGGGATTATGAACTAAAACTATTTAATTAAATTATCTTAAAGACGTTGTTGAGTATTGAATAAACTATTTTATTTAAATCCCTGCACAGATTTATCTGATTGCCAAACCCTTCCTTCACTTCTGACAAGACGTGTATTAATCACAACTTGTAAATGTGAGGAATGCCAGGCTTCCACCGTGGTTCGGATCCCACGTTAAACTGTAGGTCCTCCATTTCATCTCACAATCACTCTACCATTACACAGTGTAACCCGAACGGGTAGTAAGACGCGGTGCTAATAGTAATAATAATAATATTTTATTTAAAAAATGGGGTGTGGCTGTGTCATGGACACGGCCGTGTGTTGTACGTGAATACGTTTATGTAACGGGTTATATATTTTAAATAAAATATTTTTATTTATATATTTAGGATAAAAGCAAGGAAACAAATAATTATTGTGTTACAATATAACTTTACTAATGTTTTGTATACAATCGATAGATTGACGACAGCTGACGATTAAAACCTAAACGAACATCGTAGCTTCTCCGAGTCAAAAGTTATACTAATTGCAAATCTCGATACGCAGCAAAATAACCTCAAAATGGCGGCGCTTCCCCCTCCACCGCGCGCGATGCGTCACTGTTCTCGCTTATCATAATGAATTCTTTGATCCTTTAGCTATCCAGTGGTATAATTTAATTTTGGATGTAGAGGAAAGATTCGAAACTACAACACCAAACTGTATCCCCCGATTTTGTTTTCATTAGGCTTTTTGGATTGCCCCCGTATGGTAGCAAATTTAAAGACGTATTCACGTCAAAAAGTAATGTTGCTTACATTTTATTTTGCTATGAAAATATATTTGTCAATATTGTCTGTCTTTTATTTATGATTTTCAATACTGTTGGTGATAAGTCTAATCCAAATGTTGGAAACAAATGGCGTGCTTGTTGAATATCGTCAAAGGGGATCCCAATAATAGTAGTTTAAAATCTATCTACTCTCAGATCCAGCCTGGTACATTGTTGTCCAGATAGATTACGTCAGCACATAGGTATGTATATCAAATCACCTTGATGTATTCATTGATTGACATTCTTTCTCTTTGGGGTTGTAATATAAATGTAATTAAATCTGAAAAGTTTTTATTCTTATTATACATCACATATGCACACACATAGATCTATATATAAATACATATTTATTTATAGATTGATATCTTTATCCTGTGAGTTTCAAGTTAAACCAATGTTAATTAGGTTGAAAGAAAAAGCTATATTCTCACATTTCATTGATGTTCAACATCCCAATAAAGGAGAATGTTCCACTGTTCTAGCTTCAGAATAAATCCAAACCTTTACTCTCTATATAGTTCTTCAGGGCGGTCAAACCCTATCACGTGTGATTAGAGCCCCATACATCAGAGCTATAACTACTCATTAACACAGGTCGGGCTGAGACCACCCTTTGAAATTAAGAACCAGGTTCATATCAAATAGACAGTTATGCGACAAGGATTAGTTTTCCTAGGACCAAAGGGGTACAATGCGGCTAGATACCCCTTCACACTGGACTCATTTCTACTTGGGATAGACAATACTTGGATGTATAATACTTGGGAGCAATAAGACTTGTGGTGAATGAGAAATGTGATGAAACAGACATGTGATTAAACAGGCATGCAATGAAACAGGCATGTGATTAAACAGGCATGCAATGAAACAGGCATGTGATGAAAGATACATGTGATGAAAGCGAGCTGGTGAAACTCACACAAATAATGAATAAGGGGTGTCCAGATGCCTTTGGCGCAAAGAAGGGCAAGGACGCCCGAAATTTAGGACACTCAAGAGAGAAAAACAAAATATATTCGAAATTCTCTGTTTATTTGACAAAAATTTGAATCTGACCATTTACCTCAGGAACTTTATATCCTACTGAAAGAAAATATTTTGACCCGACTAAATAATATCATATATATATATATATATATATAATGTAAATAAAAATATAGTATAATATTATAAAATACATATTATATATATAAATATATATTCAAATTTGAAGATCGCATATAGAACAATTTTCTGCAAAAAATAACTTTTTATATTTTTAAATGTATAATTTTTATAGAATATATATTACACTTATTGCCTCTACTACAAAAATTATAAACACTTACTTTAAAACTAAGTATTTGAAATTACAATAAAACCTATAGAAATATATAATACAAGAAAAAGTTTTTCACCCAATTGTATAGAACATCCATCGATTTTAACCAAATTTGATAGGCTTACACACAAGTTTTACATTGAAGCATGATCATTTTATAATCTATTTCTCTTTTATCAATCACTTTTGTGACAGGGATGTTCATAATCACATCACTAGCTATTTTATAATTTTGGCTACACACATTATATAATAATACATCCATTCTACAACTTTAAACGGACAAGCCCGAAATGTGCCAGTAATTAAGGGATTAAAAAATATTCACTTAATCCGGACCCGAATTGCGCCAAGTCTTGTTCAGGTGGACGAGAGGGGACGAAATAAACAAACACCAACGTAAACAAACTCTCGCCACGTCTTGTATTCCCTTCCTTAGGTAAAGGAATGTAAGAACGCCCTAAAAGCCACCAAAAGATCTGTATTAGCTTTTCTTACACAAGTCTGGCCAGTATTAAGGGTGTATGGCCCAAAATTAATAATATATACATTATATATATATATTAGTAGGTCTTCTCAAACCATTTTTAGAAAACAATTTTTAGAAAAACCAAATGATGCAAAGATTTCATATTTGGAATGTTAGAAGTACTTGAGGAGGTTTATTAAGAGATATAAATATTATTTGAATGAACCTTCCCTGTTGATGACGGGGGGATCGGGGTTCAACTCTCAGTCGGCTGTATTAAGGGTGGTTTTCCATAAATAGTTTCCCACTCGCCTTCCAAGCAATGTAGATAGACTACCTCTAAAATGCTTCCCTCCTCATCCCTACATCATTAGAGTAATTACTGATGGTTTTAGGGACTAGAAAGGCTATATTTAGAGGAAGTGTACCTGCATTTTCGTGGAGGGAGAATGGAATATCCCCCTTAGTACACCCGACTGAGATTAGAACCATCATTGCCAGTTTTGTCTAATGCGAGAGTAGCCACCGAAGCGACCTAAACATACGTACAGCCTGAACATGTAGTAAGACGTGGTGATTTATATTCAATCAAATTATTTCTCTCATTTGTCAACTGTGCAGACATTAATGGGGGGGACTCTCATCATTGGCATTGTGCCCAAACACCCTCAGGAACAACTACAGACACAACACTGCACAAACACACGCTGCAGAAAGAACGCTCGCTGTGATTGGTTGCTGACGGCTTATATAAAGCCAATCAAAATCACACGTTTTATCACTAAAACAATGTGTGGCGAGTATACCATCAAAAACGCAAGAAAAAAACTGCTGGTGATAAATAAAATACCATCTGACGACCGAATCTCTAAATGCAAGATCACTTTGAGAGCAAATTACACCAATATTTAATTATTTATTTATTTGTTGTCTTTATTTTGGAACATTTTGTTGAAGTTAAGGCTAGTATGCCTTGTCTTACACTTAAACAATTAAACTAAACACGCTTGTAATAACAATAGTGAATATGAAATGATTGTCTAAAAATTTCCGATATAATGGTTTGATTACCTCCATTCTTCTTCCATTCATTCCTTCATTAATACAATTACTCCAGCATTTACTTATAAACAGTTTTATTTGAAATGTTTACAAAAGAATGAAGAGCTAGATTCTCCTAGAAATATATTCCGTTTGATTCCAGTTTTGAAAGCAAGTCCCTTACTATGGGAGGAAGCGCATTCCACGCCCGTGACGCTGTGACTGTGAATGGACGGGAATAAGACTCAGATTTGTGAATAGAGATGCTTATAAGGGTGTATTAAGATGGTGCTGATTTTTGAATAGGTTAAAATTGGTTGCTAAGTAATGCAGTGAGCAAGTCTGTAGTATCTTGTGTAGGAGACTGAGAGAGTGAAAGAATAGGTTAATATTGGTTGTTAAGTAATGTGGTGAGCAAGTCTGTAGTATCTTGTGTAGGAGACTGAGAGAGTGAAAGAGTAGGTTAATATTGGTTGCTAAGTAATGTGGTGAGCAAGTCTGTAGTATCTTGTGTAGGAGACTGAGAGAGTGAAAGAATAGGTTAATATTGGTTGCTAAGTAATGTGGTGAGCAAGTCTGTAGTATTTTGTGTAGGAGACCAAGGAAGTGAAAGAGTAGGTTAATATTGGTTGCTAAGTAATGTGGTGAGCAAGTCTGTAGTATCTTGTGTAGGAGACCAAAGGAGTGAAAGAATTGGTTAATATTGGTTGTTAAGTAAAGTGGTGAGCAAGTCTGTAGTATCTTGTGTAGGAGACTGAGAGAGTGAAAGAGTAGGTTAATATTGGATACTAAGTAATGTGG
>CABFWB010007482.1:0-24471 GCA_902151455.1 Timema bartmani | reverse complement strand
ACAGACAGACAGACGGCATTGCAAAAACAACTCTTTCAGATTCGGGGGGTCATTAAACGTCGACATTCATCAAAATCTCGAGTTCGATTTTTTTGACGATCACAGTACTTTCTATACTACCACCTATAAGGTAACGAGAATGCAAAAAGTCCGTGGAAAGCATACACATAGGAAATAAGATGAAGTTAATTTTGAAATGAAAGTCAATGCCGTCCAGGCGCAAATAGTAGAAATAGTATTTATATTTGTCAGCGGAACAGGGAAAGTCTCATCAGCAGATAAACAAGATTGCACTCCCAGTGTGACCTACTAATTTTCTTCCCTCTCTCTATGTTTCGTACATTGACATCTAAGTGTCTTAGAATGGTTAGGTGCGTCAAGTTAAGATGCAAAACGCTTTGCAAAATAGCCTATAATTCACCAAGTAGGTAAAGTAGTCAAATAAAGCAGCGGTATTAGCTTTAGCACTGCAGCCTGGACATGAACATTTGGTGCTACAAAAATTGCATGAATGTTGATATTTTTCTCAAAATGATTAAATAAACCTTAGTTATTTTGGTTGTATACCTATATCTTGATGCCATATTTCCATACCGATAATATTATACTTTATTTCTCCTCTAGATTGGAATAATAAATTTACCTGCATAGCTATTGACGAGGTTTGATGGTGATAGGAAGGTCGGGTTTCGAATCCCGGCAAGATGTATTGAGGGTAACTTTTACTAACTAGCTACCCACTCCACCTCTAGTAAAATGAGGGTGCATTTAATTTTTATTTAAAGTTCACATTCTAAACACAGAATATATAAACACCCTAAATACGAATTATCTTTTATTATAAAATAAAGGTTGCCCAGTCCCAGCCCTCAGTATTAAACATTATGAAAATGGTAACTCCGATTTAAAAAATGATATATTTTTCTGCCATTTTGAGAATTAAGTAGACAAACGTGCAACTGACTTAGCAACGATATCACAAGTAGTTTATTTGTGGATTAGGCATATAATTTGCTGTCATAATCAAACCTATTTAGTCTGTTAAAATCCATGTAGGCGGGATAAACTTTACCAAACATAGCAAACGAAAAGCAATAAATGGATAAATTTACTGAAATTTATATTTCACCCTCTAGTCAAGCACATTTCCTCTGAGTTCGAGTATCAAGGATACCTCTGCCTGCACCAAAGTCCATGGGGTCTAAGACGTCAGGCACGTAATAAACTGGATTTCATGTTATCTAAAGGTTAAGATTTTAATCTCAGTCGAGTGCATTGCAGGTGTTTTTTCACACGTGATATATCAGTGTGGTTTATATAAAACCCAGCCGTGATTCGTTTGATCCTGGATCTGTTCTTGCAAGACTTACGCCTTACACCGTGGGACCACCAATGTGGTTAAATCAATATTAAGTAAACTAATAAAAAAACAATGGTTTACATGGCTGTTTTAAATGTTTAGCCTGCTTCTTCCATTAAAAATAAATTTCTACTTCCTGTAAAAAAAAAAATTTCAACCAACAACCCCCTTTGTTAGGTGAAATTGACCCTGATAAACGCTAATAAGACCCATTTAAATAGTCCCATTCTAATAATGTGATTGTTTCAAATGGCTTCCAAACATTTATTCAACTTTTAAATCAATTTTATAGCACTACCGAACCGTCTGTATGGGTAACTATTATTTCTAATCTCTCGTTTACAACTAGTAGTTGTGGAATGATTACCTCAACTAGGTTTCTAGGACCCGCACTCAAATTGTAGTCATGATATTTCGTGCTGTGCATCTATACTGCCGTCCGGAATATCCACATACTAACGTTAGTAGGGCATGGGCAAGGAAGGTAGTATTATGAGGAAGTTCACCCTCATTTGCTTGATGGGAGATAGTGGGAAACTATTTAAGAGAAACAACCTCAGCACATTTGGTCGAGATTGGTATCCCTAGCTTCCCGTCACCGGTAAACAAGACAATACAAGACGAGTCTGATGCCTTTGTCTACGAGCAAATCAGATTCATGATCTTGTTTCAAATAAAACGTTGATGTATTAGTTCTAATTTCTTATTTTAGTGATTTAACTTATGTCTGAAGTGTAAATCTCGTAGAATTTATAGATATTAATCTATTTAGCAACTTCTACGAACATATTAAATCGTTTGGATGAATGTTTAGAAGTTCTGTGAATATATTATTTCTACTTACATTATCGCATTATTTAATAACTGTTTTATCACCCGGTATTGCTACTTGTTCAGGTTGTACATATATCTACTAATCACGCTAATGAGTTAGGGAAGACTAAGTTTGAACTTAGAAGAAGTGTACCCGTATTTGCGTGGAGGGAGAATAGATAGCCATCTTGGAAAAACCACCATCAGTAGACCCGACTGTGATTCGAACCTCTATCTCCCCATCTTTGACAGGCTATTCTAACACGATAATGACACCTGAAACCATGTGGCCATATCATTAATTTGAAAATTGATACTTTTGCATGATAACATATATAAATATATATATTTATAATATATTTAGTTGTCGTAACCAGACTAACAATCACCAAAGTCACAGCCACAGTTCAGATTTTTTGTAATTTTTTGTGCTAATCCACAGCTTTTTTATTTAGCACCGCGTCTTACTACCCGTTCGGGTAACACGCTTAAGTACTAATTACTATAATGGATTAGGAATTTTTAATGTTGAATTTAGAGGAAGTGAACCCACATTTGCATGGAGGGAGGGTGGAAACCATTTATGAGAAACCACCCCCCAGTTCACCTGACCTCGGCAGTATAGCTGAACACGATACCAGCGCGTTAGCCAACTACACCACCGAGGCGGGCTAATCCACAGCTCAAGACCTTTGTTTAAGTCTTCAACCACATTTGTTTTTCATCGGTAGTTCTGTCCTGATAGCACCCATTCTTTCACAGATTAACCAACATTATATATAGAAAAGTTAATATCTTGATGTGAGAAAAATTGTGTACACTGGCATATTTTTTCTTTTAAAATTGTATTCAATAAAATTATATTTACTTTTCAGAAATAAATCTGGATGTTCAAGCTAGTTTTTTATTACTCACAGAATTTGAGTTTTTGTTGTTGTTGGGAAACCACTTGTTTTCTCTTGACTAACAAACGTTTGTAATATAATAAACATTGTTTGGAACTTTAATATTTTCAATACTAGCATTTTTATTCAAGTTTTAATTATGTGTGAGTAAATATATGAAATGTGTTTTATAACCATGAAAATATCAATGAATGATCCAACAATGTTTATTTTAGAACAAAATTTATTAATCCAAATATTCCAAAATAAAGTTTCATAGAGCACGTGGACTAATTGTTATTTTTGTTTAGTTTGACTTTCCGTTGACAGGGCCATCTGAGTTAGAATCCCATTCGGATGGATTTTTTTTTAAATTCACAATATCCTCTCACGCAAATTGGGGTACAATTCTCAAAATTCTATGTCCTTTATATTTACCCCATTAGCTTGATTAAAATTCGTATANTTCAAAAACCACTTTTTCGGATTCAGGAAGTCATGAAACGTCAAAATTCATCAAAATCTCGAGTTCGATTTTTTTGACGATCACAATACTTTCTCTACCTGTAAGATAGAGAGAAAGTAAAAATGCTTTAAAAACGAAAAAGTATGTTTGAAAATAATAAGCAACTTCCTTGAAAATGCTTAATGTTAACCAGAGTAGATCGATTGTTAAAGTTTATATTATAACTGTTTTGTTATAAAATTACGATGATGGTACAGGAAAGATGATTTATGGGAATGTGTGTTCATAGAAAGAGAAAGATAAAAGTGTATTTTATGTACACAAATAACTCTCTCTCTCTCTCTTCTACAAATGGATCTCATTAGTACCACCGAGTCTATTAAACTGATTGTTTTTCATTGTATTCAATACATAGCCCCCTTGACCTAAGGATATGTGTATTAGTTCTTTATTCAACAACTTTCACTCGGCTGTATAATAGTTATTGTTTTGCGGTTTTTCATTCAAGCTCAGCTGGCAGCGCATCTGACTACTGAGTTAAGGGTCCCGGGTTCATTACAAGCATGGCTGAAAAATCAACTATCGGTAAATTTACGACTGGTATATTGCGTGTTCTATGTTCTGGAATCAAGGAATATACAACAAATAAGATACAAAACAATAATTTTTATCAGTTGTTCTCTATGGGTGTGAAACGTAGTCTCTTAACTTATATTACGAAAGCAAATTTAGGGTGTTCGTGAACAAGGTGCTTAGGAAGATATTTAATCCAAAAGGGGGTGAGAATAGTGGGGAGTGAAGAAGGTTACATAATGATGAGTTACATAACCTGTACTTATCACAATACCTTGTTAAGACAATCAAGTCTCGTAGATCACGGTAGGAAAGACATGAAGCGCGAATGGGAGAATCTAGAACCTTGTTCATGGTACTGACTGGCAAACCCAATGGGAAGATACCATTGGGAAGACCTAAATGCAGATGGGAATATAACATTAGAATGTACCTGAAGGAGATAGGGTGTAATGAGGTGGACTGGATAGAACTAGCTCAACATAGGGTTAGGTGGCGTACTTTTGTGAGTGTGGCAATGAACTTTCGAGTTCCTAGTCCTGTGTCATGTGCTTATATATTCAGTCAGTTGATATAGGGAACGTTAAATACAGCAACTAACACTAGTTAAAATAATAATAATAATTACCGTGTCTTACTACCCATGTGAGTTATATGTTTGTAGTAATTAATAGGGTATGGATGATTAAAGTAGAATTTACAGGAAATGAACTTGTGTTTAGTAGGAGAGAGAAAGGAAATACACCCTCAGTACACTAGGTCCGGATTTGGAGCCCCAACCTCCCCCTAACCATCAAACCATACCAGAAAGGGTTGAAACCTTAGCAATAAGGTTGGTTTAAACGAGTATTTATTTTAAAACTGGAATAACGATTATTGGACAGGCATAGAAATGGAATGTGTGGGTTTTTAGTGGGAACTTATTGGATTTCTTTCTTATATTCCCATCAGTATATATTTAAATGCCAGCATACTATCTAGTCAATACAACAAAAATTTGACAAATAAAAGGGCTTCTTCAGGGCGTTAGAATCTTTTATTGTCCAGAGGGAGCAAAATTATGTTATGTCCCGGTCAAGTGAGGTTAAATAGAAAACACGATGGTCGGTAGATTTGTTACGGGGGCCAAAATGACGCTATGTCCATAAGACGCTAGATTGAGAGTAAAAACAAAAAGGGGAGAGGGAAGCAATGATCGAGAGAACAACATACATAAAAAAAGATTAGTTTTGCCTTAGGATTGATTAGTTTGAACAATATACTATTGATGGCTTGACAAGATCTTCCAAATAGTGTTTGTTTATATCAAAATATATCAATGCAATTTGTAAGTTTTGGTATCGCTGAAAACAAAAAAGTCAGTATGGTGAGTAAGCTATAAAAGTCAAACCACTTTTTCAAAAATTTGACATCTGATATAATTAGTGATAATCAATTAGTTCATTATTTTCACTAGGTCAACATTATCAACTATTGATTTTGGATAAATTATTTTTAAAATTTCATTTTGGACATCAGGTGAAGGGAACAATATTTTCCTGCGTCTGAAAACTTCAAGTTCTAGAATGTCATTTTTCCTAAGAGGAGGAGCCGAATGAAATTCCCTTCATCACTGTCTTGAGCCTTAAATGCTAATCCCTGACGTGCTATAAACAAAGCCGAAGTAATGATCGCTTTTAAAGCAACATGGTTTCCAGCCTGGTCATGGATTGCTTGTCAAACCAGAGAAACTACTGGTGTACTTTTTTTTAGAGCTTTCCACTTCATAATTGATCTTTGTGACATGGGGAAGCTAAATGCTTTTTAAACTAATTAGATGCTTTTTTCCAACTATTATATCTTTCTGAAGTCAGCAACGAGTCATGATTTGATTCATAATCAACAAGTATTATATTCAGAACTTGTGTACAAAATAAGCAAATCACTTTTCCTTGCTTGATATTAAAATGAAGCCAAGGATGATGATACTGGTCAGTGGTCGTGATAATCGTAAGTAAATTGCTAAACATTTTGTCAAAGACCCTTGACACTGTTGCTCACCTCCTGTAAGAAAGAAAGGGGTGTAATGTACCCATGCCCCTCACTCCAGTTCCAGTGCCTGAGGGTTTCCTTTAAAGTGATAAATATTACTGTGTCTAGTAGAAAAAAAATAACAAAATATTTATATTTGAAATAAAAATAATTTTACTACTTCGATCAAGTTTTAATAAAGATGTTCATTGCTGGATAAAAAAATTAAATGGCTTGTTTATATTCATATATATCATTTTAAAAGTGTATTGGAAAAAATATACCTGAAGGCTGTAATCTGGACACAAAATAGCTCATCCAGAGAGTTAAATTGTTTCAATTTCACAATTTAAATGGAACATCATCAAACCCTTTAATTTGTGTGTATTTAATGCACTATTTGTATTGGGACAAACGGTTAAAATACTCTTTTGAATCATGTAAATTTTTTAAAGCCACATATCAATTCAATTTGTTTAAGACCTTCCCTTAATGTTATAAAAATTCACAGGGTTGGATATAGCTTAGCCCCGGACTATATTTAATCATTAGGAGGATGCCAAATCTTCCGAAAGTAAATTCCCAATTCTTAAAGCTTAAATGTGTACAAATTTTACTAAATACTAATTTATGGACAAACCCATATTCAATAAAGGCCTTTTATTTATGACACAATATAAATGCATAAGAGTAAATACTCGAATTATCGTTGCCGTGGTATATATGGAAGCTAATTTTTTTCTGTATCACTGTTTTATTTGACCCTGATGCCACTACAGTGTTGGTTTAGCTTCTTTCACGCACTGGACTTTAGTCCCCGTTCGGTTTGTACACATACATCAATAACTTCAATATCATAAGAATGAGTAAGCCATAGGAAAACTACCCTCAGTACACGCAACAAGGAAAGAAAGCCAAGCTAGAACAGCATGACGTATAGTTCTTGAGCCCATCTCATCCTCGTCACTAATATTGATGCTGTCCCTTTAAGCTACGAGTATCGTCCTTTGTGTTAGATAGTTGAACTCATTGATAAATACTTTACTGTTGAGAGATAAGATTTAAGATTGTTTTGTCTCCTTCGTTGTGTTTTCATACTATCCGTTCCCCAGTGGTGTAAAAATAACTGCCTGTCGTCGTATTCTGCGGTTTTCTCAAATAAACAAGTCTCAATACAGCTGCTTACAACCTTTTGCAGAGTTTGACCCCAACTTTTGTCTTTTAGACAATCGACACCCCTTGATATCCTACAAGCTTTCATATCCTGGTTTTTAAATTATCATTTTCACTGATTTGATTACACTTGTGGTGTAGGTAGGATATAGAGGAAATGTACCTTTATTTGCGTTGAGGGAGAAAGGGAAACCCGTTTAGGGAAAAGTACCCCCAGTTGGAATTTGGATCCTGACCTCATCATCAACAAACCAAATGAGTGAGTCGTAAATCCCACGTACTTGATTTAATTGTTTTAAGTTGCTTATGTAATTCGTACATGAATGCGACTAAAAGAATCCACTGGCCCAGTGGGTATTTGGAAAGTTATTCTAGCAGCGACACTTGCCTAAACACGAGACTGCTACTGTGAACCGAATCATCAAGCAACTGTCAGAGTTGATTAGCCAAAAATAACATAAATGGTCGTGACACCCAGGCTGAAAACCACCGCCTGTTTAGTTTTGTATGCAATGTGCTACACATTTATGTTGCAAGAAAAGCATCCATTTTTATCTCACGGCGTTATTAGATAATAAAAAAAAAGGTTGTTTTCAACATTTTATTTTCATAGCACCTGTTTGGTTTTAGATGCAATGTGCCACACAAACGAGCAGACAGAACAGCATCCATTTCTATCTCACGGCGTTATCTGTTAAATAGATTTTAAATTATTATTTCTTTCATTTTTTGTGTGTGGGTATTTTGAAGTCAGCGTGTGTTATTTAATCATTGAATCCAAAGACAAAAAATAAAAAGATAAACCTGAGGTACATTAAGTTTATTTATTTAAAACAAAATAAATATTTTACAAATACATTATAAGCCTCCTTCCCGTAAGTAATACTAACGGGACGTAATCAAGAATATAGAAACGCGTCTTCAACCAAATGAGAAAGTGAAAGGACAGGACCCGTCTAAGCAGAAAAAGATAAACAAATAACATATACAACCAATAAATAAACGATAAATTACATATTACAGAATGAAGGTTAGATATGCCCTGGCCCCACGGCCAGAATTTAATTAAACTTTTATTTTGAATATAAAAACTTTTAAAAATAATTAAGGACATTGCAACAGAATCTTGAGGAAGAAAATATTATATCAAAAATGAATTTGTAGTAGAATCATAAGCTATAAAATTAGGTGAATTTAAACCAAAATGGAAATTTAAAAAAAATGAATTTGCTAATGTGTTTAGCAGGCTAACTTTTCATAACCGAGTTTTCCAAGGCACTCGACTCACAGAACAGATTACATAATGCACCAACATTACACGTCACACCATTATATTAACCGTACCTCTGACCACTGTGATCACATCTCGCTTATCCGAACAAGACTTTGGGACGTCTGCAGGACCCCCAGGGTCTATCACCTAGTTCTGAAGCCCCTGGACTCGGAGCATAACACACACACACAGTGTCACGAGAGACACATCTACTCGGGTGAGGCAACGAGACCAACCAGGACTAAGACAAAGGAAAGGGTGGTTGAGGGGAGGAAATGTCTAGCATCACAACACAGCGAGGAGTGTACGTACACTTGACACCGAGTACCAGTTCATCATCTCCTTCCATGGTCTATGTAGTACTTCAATGAAATTAGTTATTGCCTTTCAACGGAGAAATGCTAAACTACCCTTTTTTTTAAGCTTGAAGGTATAGAACAAAATGTTAAACCTTAAAACCAATTAATTTATATATTTAAGATATCAGTAATGCAGACTCTATTTTCGTGGGAAAGCTTTTAAGAAAATTTACTCTTAATACATCTGGCGGAAGTTTGAAGTCTGACCTTGTCGCTGACAAACAAGACTATAAGGGAATGTATATTTTTGTCAACGTACCTACAAGTGTAGGTTGTTTATTTTCTGACTACATGAATTTAGAATACATATACATATCCATCCAACGGAGGCAATTTTGCTGAATAATATAGCACCAACGAAGCGATTTCAGTGGAATGCCTCAGGGGCACACCGTGTCTATATTTCTGCGTATCTCTATGTTATGATAACAAGGTTCTCCAAGAAGGTAATTAAATACCATCGTTTTCATAGAAACGAATATTGAATTCCACGTAGAACCTAAACAAATTAAGTGGTAATTTCAAAACCCCTTTTAGCTTTGTATTTATTGTTCACTCAACTACTGTGTCAATAGGAGCTCTCATTGTATTAAAATATCACACCTCCATCGGAGGGTACGCAGATTAAATTTCAAAATTCTTTTAATCTGGTTTCATCATTGACGAGGTCGGGGTTTGAGTTCCAACTGTGAGTACTGAGGGTGATTTTTCTTTAACCGTTTTCCATCCTACCTCCACGCAAATTTGGTTACATATACTACCAATTCTACCTTTTTATTACCTAACTTAGTAGCGTAACTGAAATACGTATATCCCGGATGGGTAGTAAGACGTTGAGGAAAGAATTATAAACCATCGAACTGTAGGAAACCATTTGCGTGAGCTGCACAGTAAAAATAATACATCCAAACACTCGCCTGTAGAAAGATGAGGAAAAAAACACCCCAAATCTCACTATGTATGATAAACAATTTTTGTCTCACGGTTCCGCTACATTATTCGTGTGGATGATACAGTCGATATCATTAAAATACAGTAAATACTCTATAGTAGGATCGACATAGTAAGAACCTTTTAGAGCGTATTGAAATTATTACAAGCTAGTAGTCAACAGCACTATATCTTACAGTTGACAAAATTGACCCCAGCTGTTAAAAGTTTTAGAACGCATGTATTGGCGCTAGGGAGTGTAAGGGGGACACGTGCCTGCCACCCCCACCCCACCCACAATAATTAGGTGAAACTCCTAGTACCATAAAAGAAATAGTGAATAGTTTTACCAGAAAATTGAAAATTCACGTTTGGAGTAATGCATACATGATTAAAGTAAGCTTTTCAGGTGACTTGGTGACTTATATAATTAATTCCGTCATCATATTATTCAGTTGTTACAAAATAAATTTTATTTTCTAATTTAAAGGGAAAAATAAAATAGGTTCGTTCTCTCCCCTTTATCACCCCCTTATATTTAATAGGAATTAGCGTCTCTTATGTGTTGACGTATGTCAAAATATCTACATTAATATATTTCTCTTTTAAATCAGTACTAGACTGCAACTCATTGAGCCCCATTTGTACATTGATCGGTGCATCCTCAACATTAACAATAAAGGGATTAGAAAATATGTTGAGCAACTCTCTTACTTAAGTAAAAATCGGAGAGCAATTTTTAATCGGATTTGAAATATTAGAAACGCATATTAAAATCGGACCTTAGATCTGTGAGTGCAGTAATGTATTTTTCGTTGAAACGAACTTCACACTGCGATAGTTTTGGGAAGTGTGTTAATTCACCTTTTTGTAGTCGAACTTCCCACAGACGAAGTTTGTTTTCAAATGCCTTCACTTGGTCAAAGAGGTTATGTACCAAACAGTTCTTACCTTGTAGCCATATGTTCAGGTCGTTTAGGTGCATAGAGATATCAGTCAGCCATTCATTCAGGGTCGTTGAACTGATGACTCTCCCCTTACTTGCCATGAATTCACGAATTTCTTCTTTCAGGTTGAAAACTCTCTTCAGTACCTTACCTCTACAGAGCCAGTGAACCTCTGTGTACTCGCTGTACTCTGAGTCCATATCCTTTAGGAATGTATAAAATGTCCTGTGGTTCAATCCTCGGGATCTTATGAAGTTCACTATTTCTGTTATATCTTTCATAACATCTTTGAAGTACACAATTTTAGCGCACAAGTTCTTTTGGTGTATAACGCAATGATATTGTATGAATTTGCCATTTTGACACATAGCAATATTAATGCCAGAACACCTTCATTTTTCCCTACCATTGGAGGAGCTCTATCAGTAACTACTCCAAAGAGATTGCTCAGCTGTAGATCGTATCTCTCCAGTGTTTATGAGACAGCGTTAAAAATATCACTGCCTTTAGTAGTACCACTAATTGGAAAAAGAGCGGCCATTTCTTCTGCTATGGTAAAGTCATTGTGAATTCCCCTGGTAATAAATATCCAACAGGGCAGTGTCTGTGTCTTCGATGAGAGTACTGACATTACAAACTGAGAAGCACGTTCTTTAAGTGTATTCTCAATATCGTTCGCTAATTCTTCAATCCTTCTGGCCACAGTTACTCCTGAAAAGCTAACGTTTGAAAACAAATGTTTTTGTGATGGACATAGAACTTCATTTGCTGAATCCATACATTCCTTTACAAATTATACATCTGTAAATGGCTTTGATTTCAAGGTTATTTTCTCTGATATTTAATTCACTTTCAACATTTTGCTTCTTAAATTACGTTTGTTGACATTACAGTTTTTTCTTAAAATTGGCCACTTTATCAGTTGCCCTTTAACTGAATCTATTTTAAGTGAGTGCTTCGAGTCGTAGTGATACTTTAAATTGTATTCCTTCAACACCACTACCTTGTCATTACAAAGAAAACAAATTGGTTTCTCTTTAATATTAACAAAAAAATTACAAGTCAGTCCACTTCTCATTGAACACTCTTCCCTAATTTTTCGTTTTTTTCTTGTGCTTGCAGCCATTATTAAAAAACCAAATACAAAAAATTATGTACCAAACAAAGTACAAACAACACTTCACCACAAAAGGCTGACGCATACTGAGAGGGGAGGGAGTGAGGGTAGCTGGAAGTCGGCTAGATGTTTGACCTTGAGTTTCAGTGTTGTCACGTGCTGCAAAAATATCGCGAAAATTCCCAGACTAGAGTTTTAGTCAAAAAAAAAAAGTATCTTACAGAATTTTTAAACAGAAAAATTGTTGTATGTAAAATTGATCCACGGGCCACATAAAATTACTTGGTGGGCCGTGGGTTGAAGACCACTGGCCTGGACCCTGCCCCATCTCTACGTGGAGGTAGACTAGGTCAGGTTAGATTATAAACACAACAATATTTATGGCGGCAACAAACCCCACTAAAAGGAACAGGCCACTAACCTCACCGTCGTAGATTCAACATAGCCCTCCTCTAGTGATCCTGATTAATATGTGTCTGATTACTTTTGTATTCACTACAATTCTCTATCAGTTTCAGTTTTACGTGTATGTATTTTTTTAACTAAGCTAAGATTGTGCGATTGAAGAAGATATAATTTCGAGGAAATATACCTGTATTTGCATCGAAGGAGAGTGTCAAACCATTTAGGAAACGTCATGCTCAGTACATCCGGCTCGGATTAACACCCATCCACCCCCACCCTCACCATCCTCATCCCCTGCCTGAATTAACACCGTCACCGGCAAACCAGATTGAAAGAGTTTTAATTTTAGACAAAGTGACCACCGACGTAGGTACTACTTGATTAAATCATTTGGCTTTTAGTTTAAATTAGTGTGGCTAGTGTGTAATTTCTGCAAGACCAGATCAACACACAGCTCTCAAGTTATCTTTTCCACGCCACACCATTAAAGACCGGCATTGGCACCAAAAGTTTGGTTCTCTCTGTAAGTTGGGCTGAATAAATAATACATTATTTTTATAACTATTGAAGGTGAAGTGGAACTATTTCGCTTGGCATTCATTCTTCCTAATAACTGAACCACGAACCAGCCCCGTGGTGTTGTGTTCATTGCACCTTGATATCGACCTAGGGGTCCAAGGTTAGTTTCCTGACTCGTACCATGGTTATTTTTACCGAAGGGGGAACCATTCCAACGTTCACCAGGGTGTGGTTAGTAAGGCTTAAGTTAGGTTTCAGAGTTTCCACAACTTCATACTCACTATAATCATCCCCTCGTCTGATCGGGACAAGGAAAGTATGTACGATTAGTATATCCGGGTGTCCCCTGAGTAACGGTACATTATTGTGTTGCTATATCGTGCTTGTGTGCTAATTGTGCTTTTGTGTATTTAATATGATTTCATGTTTTTATGGTGCTTTCCTTCCTCAAATGAGATGTGGTGTGTTTATTGTGCTTTTATGTTTTCAATTAAATGTGTATTTAATGTGAATTTATAAATTTTTATGGTTTTTATACATTAGTTGTGTTTTAATTGTTTTTACGTTAATTCAATGTGTTTTTGTGTCCTTATTGTATATTTTGGCTTTTAATAGTTGTTTTTGTACTTATTGATAGTGTGTGCGCTTAATTTGATTTTTTGCCTTTAATGTTTGTTTGTGTTTTTATTGTTTTTAATTATTTTAGTGTGTGTTGTACCTTCAATAGTCTATCACAACTTTGTTGTGCTTGTATGCCTTTAATATGTAGTTGTAACTACAGTTGTATATACTTGTTTTGGTAATTAGTATCTTAACTTAATTTTAGGGTGAAATTAAAAACGCACTCAATTAATCTATGGCTTTGAATATCGAGGAAAAGTTCACAATTATATATGTTAATATGTCACTGGGACTCGAATGTTGGACTATAATCATGTTGGTCAGATACTATTTGACTGGGATGTTTCCTTTGAACGTGTAATAATCTTCAGGTGCAGGAATTGTGCCTCAGTGACTTGTAAGAGACGGGCGGTTCATTTTGAACTTGAAGATGTAATATACGTCATTCCTATTTTGTGATTCAGGAGACGGGATGGGAGGGCGGGGATAGGGGAAGGGGTGGTGGAATGAGGGAGGTACTTAACTCCGAACAGACACTTAATGAACGAGGTAATGAATTATAAGAGACTCGTCTTCCAGGAGACTTGTCTAACGAAACATCTATTTCATCCATCTGGTCCATTCATCTAATTTTGGGATCGATAAAAGAGAGGTGTTTTTTTTCCCTGACGTGATTTTCACGTTTTTCGGGGTATCTGAAGATAAAATAAAACGGAATAAGCTTGTCATCCTGTGATAGGAGACATTTTTTATTCAGGAAACACTAAATTAAATATTTTTTTAGATCCAATTTCTTTGTTCAATATTTGGTTATAAAATAACTAAAATTAAGGAATTTTGTATCACTTTGAGAAGAAGGTTTAAAATAAATACAAAATTAATATAGAGTACCCAAAATTATAGAAATGTTGCTGTATGTATCTTAAAATGGTCTCAATTAGTGGATTTTCTCTAAATGTTTCGCACTCTCTCTTCTCGCAAATTCGGATAAATGTTTTTTTTAATTCTATCTTCCTGATTCCTACCCTATTAGTTTAATTTTAGGATATCTTGGATAGATAGTAAAACGTAAAGCATGATATTAAAACATTGTTGTTAGTAATAAATCTAATAGCCGTACTGGTGGTAGCATGGTCTAGGGCATCACTAGGGAAATTGGTTGCTTGAATCTCGGTAAAGTGTACCGAGGAGGGTTTTTCCTTATATTATTTCGTACTCTCCCTTCACAAAAAATTGGGTACATGTAGTCCAAATTTACTTTACGGCACTCAAAATTAAACACTAATTAATTCATGTCACAAAAAAAACCTGTCAAAAAATAATCAAGTAAATTATTTTACGAGTAATGGTTAATTTTATAAAAAATAAATAAATAAAGGCACTAAACGAATATTTGTTGATATGTATTTTTGCAAATGGTCTTTGTTTTATGTTGATGTTATATAAATATTACTATCTAATTCCATCAGGAGTTTATTTTAGTTTGTAAACATTTTGTTTTTATCATAGAGTTATTTGGTGTTAAAATGTCTCATGGCATTTTTTTTTTAAATATTAAAGTATCTTTCTCAGCAAATCAAATTTAATATATTTATTTTTACAAATAAAACGACTAGACATAATTTTCTCCTTTATTTGTACGTATTTCCAAGTTCCTTCCGATTCCAAAGGAAAAGGAAGTAGTTGAATGGGTTTGAAGATATATAAATATAAATATATATATATATATATATATATGCAAAATGAACCCGTAATAAGATTCAAACGGAAACCAATTCTTTGAGAGTAAATTACATTTCCAAAATGGGGGCATGGGGAAAGAGTATGTAGTATGATTATTCTCTTTTGTCAATAAAATATCGACGAATTGGATGTTTTAGCACGATCCATATCTCGGAAATAAAGTTTCATTAATTCTCTACGAAGAAAGTGTGATTTTTATAAATCAGAATTTTTTTTAATGTGTCCTAGCGGATAAGGAGGGAAGCTGTCAGTCTGAAATTAAAGTTAGATTACAGGTGGAGCTTAAATAGTTAAGTAATTACCAGTTTCATTAAGAGTGACATAAAAGGGGGTCACCTACAGGAGAGCTCAGACGCGCTTCAGACGCTCAGAAAATTCCGCGTTATTTACGAAGATGTTTTGTTAATATGAAATATGGCTCACAGAAAAATGAAAGTGTAAAATATAAACATGTTCCTTTAGGATTAAAATCCTCACATTTTATTACTTTCTTGCTATCTTACAGGTAGAGAAATTATTGTGATCGTCAAAAAAATTGAACTCAAGATTTTAATGAATCTCAACGTTTCATGACCCCACGAATCCGAAAAAGTGTTTTTTGAATTTCCGTATGTCTGTCTGTACCTCCAACTAGAGCCTAAACTATTTTAACGATAGGGCTAAAACTTGATATCAAGGGTTTTCATAGGGTTGCCTCGAGGCATTTTTAGAATTGGATATCAAACCCAAAAATTAAAAGTAGTTTACTAAAGAGTAAAAAGAGAAAAAGTCGATTTTGATTAAATTTCATTTCAAAATATTTATAAATATTCTAAACAAAGTGGCTACCCTCAATATTTCGGCAAAATTACTTAAAGGGTTCCAGTTTGATGGCTAAATTATTATTTTTTATCATATCTCCACTCTTTGATATATGACGTTACTTTTCATTACAAATATGTAGATCTATTTATAATACAAATATTTTATTCAAGGCATATTTTTATAAAACCAATATCTTTCAAGATATACGCAAATATATATATTTCTTAAATTTTCCAACACTAAAGGTCAAGTATTGCGACCGTAAAAAAAAAATCTAACGTGAAATTTTGATGGATGTCTGCGTCTCATGACCCCCCGGACCCTAAAAAGTGTTTTTTGCAATGCTGTCTGTCTGTGTGTCTGTTTAAACTTATCATTAAGTTTAGTAAAGGGTGAAAAGAGAAAAATTCAATTTTATCAAAATCTACTATAACGGTTTTGATTAAAATTCGTATTCAGGCGTTGATTATGATTATAAATAAACTGGCTATTCTCATTTTCCCATGAAAATGACTTTTAGTTTACTTTACAGAAGCTGAAATTTCCGTATCTTCGTAACTATTTGAGATACTAAATAACTTATTATTGCAAAATTGTAGCCCTATTAAAAATAAAAAACTTTTATATAAAATATATTTTTATAAAACCAACAGTTTCTGAGATATTGGTCAATATATTAATACAATTTTGTGAGCTTTGTTGTAAAGAGATACTACTTAAGCTTTAACGCAATAATTCTCCAATGCCATAAAGTAATTAAATATAAATAAGTCTCTCAAAAAGTTTTTTTTCTTTTTTCTTTAACCTCTTAGGAGAAATGTTTGTACAACAATGATCTATCTCCTTCATTTTAGACTCAATAGCCACTATTTACATTTTTTATTGGTCAGATTGATTATAAATGATGAATTTAATAGCAATGCGATGACATGAAGATGTGCAATACCTAGTAAAATGCCGACAATTTTAAACGGAAGTCGAAATTTTTTGTACGAAATGTTGACCCTTATGGACCCAATATTGATTTTTTTTATCGATCCAAACATACAAATGAAAACATTATTTTTTAAATAAGATTATAAAATTTAAAAATGGGACTCAAAAATTGTTTTACATAAATATAGTGCAATTTATGCTTGGGTTTGCTAGTGTATATTCTTTCGTTTCACATATATTACGAGTTTTGAGTAAGTATCTCCATTTTTAAACAATAGAGCGAGAAAGTCCGTGTGGAATTCAGTACCACTTATTTTTTTGTAGTTTTAAAGCATTGTATGAAAAAGTATTAGTTATATCTAATTTTCAACCTAAACTTTTGAGATAGTATGAGGATTGCTTTGGGGATTTTTAATCTTCAAACTGCCTTTATCCTAAGAAATCCGTTTAAGGGAGGATATCTACCTTCAAGTAGGTGGAGCCATTTAGACCATTTTTGTTTTCAAATTTTTATTGATTAATTTTTTTAAGATTAAAATTTTGGTATGTGCTTATTTTAGTACGTTTAGAACCTGGTCTATTAACAATAATTTGATCATGGGTTTAAGTGAAAAGGACATTTTATAATAAATCAACATGCATTAGTGGGGAGAGAGGACGGTAAAGGCAGACTTTAAACAACAATTTAATACATCCATCCGGGCTATAAACCCTGACCTCCCAGTCGATCATGATGATTACTGATTAGATGCCATGCAAGTGAAATGCTCTAGATTGCTAGTCCCCCACCATGGACAACTTAATAGTTCATGCGATGAAATTTTAAAATTGTAATTTGAATTTCGATTTTAACTACCATAATTTCTGATCACCTAGCTTGTATTCTTATTTAGGATAATATTCATGTTTTGTACAAATTTAACAATAAATGAGGTTTTAGAGAGGATGAAAGTCAGTGGAATGCTAAAATAAATAATAACATCACGTCTTACTGCCTGTTTAGGTTATACCCATATGTAATAATTACGATAGTGAGTAAGGTATAGAGAAGGTTAAATTTTAGAGGAAACGTACCAGCATTTGCATGCAGGGGAAATGGAAAACAATACTCAGTACACCGAAAGGGGATTCCAACCCCAATCTCTCTGTCGACGGCAGTGTAGTCTAACACTAGGGTGACGGCTTAGAGCATGCGGCCGCTGAACAAGGTAAACATAAATAATAGGAATGTGCGAGAACAATTGTTTCAATTCTAGATGATCTCGAGACGGGAATATAAAAATGTATCGAGACACGAGAACGAGACGAGAAAACATCCTTTGAAAGTACAAAAATATAAATTATGTTAATTAAAGTAAATATAATGAGTTTATAGAGTTCCGTTTGGACATTTGAGATGGCGCTTGCTTTAGATTGTCTTAGAGTTCATTCAAACACTTGAGATATAACTCATACATATTTTAAATTCAATTAATAAAGTAGTAATAGGTAGTTACAATGAACACCATTTATAATTTAATTTAGTAGTGTAACAGCTTTTATAGTCAAAGTTTGATATTGAAAAACAATATTTATAACTAAAACATTTCTTAATAAAGGCTGTTTTTGGGGGAGAAATGCGGCCTATTTTTGGGTTATTATGGTATTTTTAGAAATAATAAATTACCGGTTTGGCTTTTTAATTTATTAGGGCCATTATTTTCTTTTAAATTTCTCGAATTTTCTAGATTCATTTTTTAACTTTCGAGACGAGACCGAGATTTCTTTTCTTGAGTTTTCAAGATATTTTAGAGTCTCGCACGTCCCTTTCAAAAAATTTATGTTTTCTTGTTGTTTGACGACTAAAGAATAGTAAATGCGGTGTAAAGAGGAACTAGCAAGATATAAAATGACAAAGAGAAAAGTATTAAGAGTTCACAGTTCATCTCGGGTGTATCGACTTACTATAGAGTCTAGCATTCTTAAGTAAGTAGATGATTTATTTGCTGGTTTATTCACTCCAGGTGTAGCTCCTTTTATGACTCCTTGTTGATAATTGCAAGTGTAGATTTATCAGGCAGTATAAGATTAGTTCTGGTTCCACCATTTCAGAAGATACCAGTCACTTCACAATAAAGAGGGCTCTTATGTTCCTTATGAAGAGTAATAAGAAAAATACTCGTGAGGTTGTACATTAAACCTCCCATTATTATCCCAGCTAAAGTTTTGTTGATATTTGCAAGAGGCGAATAAGAGATAGATATATTTAAATGTCAAGAATTCGCATGCTGATTCTGATATCGAGCATCCTGTTACTTCGCTAATTAGTTGGATCCACAAATCGCACTGATGACCGTGTGGTGCGAGGCATTATATTTGATCAAGTCTGCCAGTGACAGAGGAACTCTGAGTTCAAATCCCGGTCGGTTGCACTGAGATGTTTCGTCCCCAATTATCTTCTATTTAAATGCAGCTACACTTTATCTAATATTCTACCTTCCTTATAATTACCTCATTAGTGTAATAAATATGCGGATGGATCTGACGCATAATAATATGTGGAAAGGAGAAAAACTACCGTATATTATGTAGGAAATAGCGACACAACCTCCAACCCCTTCCCTAGATTTTTTTGTAAGGCTAGACACATTTGTGAAACTGATGTCACCCTTCTTTTAGCTCTAGGGTTCGGTTTCTTAATTAAAGTGCCACTCCCAATGGAGGTTGGAATTAAATTTGTCTTCCTGGTGGACTGAAAGGGCGGCTGGAGACATTTTACCCTTAAGTTTAAGAGGAAACTTTTCTTTATTTTTATTATTTGCAACTTGCAAGTAGAAACAGTAGGAGGCATATTAAAGAAATAAAATTGAACAAACGGACGAGAAGAATTCTCAAGAGGGATGGGAATGAGGAGTAAAGAGGGGAGCGTGGGGTGGGACAGTTATAAACATGTAATTTATACTTGCTGAAATTAAGAAGGAAACTTTTTGACACTGTCCAATAAAATTCACCTTGAAGTTGATGACAAAACACTCTTCAATTATTATTTTTCTTTTACAACCTGCCCAGGGTATCTATTTACATTTTGTAGAGTGGAGCTAAAAATTATAGAGTTTAAAGGCTATTTACCAGCATTGGCAAAGCCGAAAACTATTTAAGTTAAGGCACCCTAAGTGACCTGGCTGAGATTCAAACCCCAACCTCCTCTTCATCGTTTTTAAATACTAAAATGAATCAAACTGCAGTTTTATTTTAATTCACACGTTCTAATACGAGTGTTTTAATTCAAGACTCAAGTATTACAAGGAAGGCTTAGGCTCGCAGTAGTATTCAAACAGGAGTACGAGAAGACATTTAGGTGGTACGTAAAATTAAAAATATACAGAGTGGATTACATGAAGGTGGACACTTGAATGACATTATATTATTCTGGTAACACGTTACAAACAATATTGTATTTATGGTGTCATGATTCTAATCCTAATCCCATTTTGGTTCTTTCATGTAAGTGATTGTTAGAGATAGCTCTAAATTTGACCTTTGAGCAACGGAAGTGGATACTGAAGGAATACTGGAAGTGTGAGAAAGCTGAAACTGTTTGGAAAAAGTGGGATGAAAGATTTGTCACAAATTCACCAAAAAGACAAACAATTTACAAAATTCGTGACAAATTTGAAGTAACAGGCTATGTATACAATGCTCAAAAATGTGGTCGACCAGTCAATGTAACGACTGAGAATAGTGCATTTTTTATTGGATCTTTCATGACTAGCCCAACAAAAAAAAAATCAGAGAAGAGCATCGCATGAGCTTGGCATATCTAAAGAGTGCCTGCAGATGCTACTACGTCGTATTGGTATGAGATTATATCATACGGAACTCATCCATGGTTTATTGGAAGAAGACCCTGGCCCTCAGATTCAATTTAGGGAAATGTTGCTCAGCGAAGAAAGGGAAGGCACTGGAGTCTTGATGAAGATCATGTGGTCAGACGAAGCCTTCTTCAAGTTGTGTAGAGCTGTAAATCATCCCAATTGTGTTTAATGGTCACAAGAGAACCCCCATGTAACCAATGAAAAGCAGCTTAACCAGCCGGGTGTGACAATTTGGGGTGGTCTTTGCAGCAACCCTCTTTTTGGCCCCGTTTTTCGATGGCAAGGTGACTGGTGATGTCCACAAGAACACTATCGTTCCTCAGATCAGACAAAAGTGTGATGATGTTTTCTCCGGACAAGATGGCGCGTCACTGCACTACGTCCCCAGCGTTCGGCGGTTACTTGACGAGGCGTTTCCTGGCAAGTGAACTACGTCCCCAGCGTTCGGCTGTTACTTGACGAGGCGTTTCCTGGCAAGTGAAATGTTCACCAGGGCCCCATCGACTGGACTCCTAGGTCACCTGACCTGACCCTCGTGGATTTCTTCCTATGGGGGGTGGTCAAAGACAATGTGTTATCTCGCAAGCCACGAACCCTGGACACCATGAAACAGTACTTCGCTGATGAATTCCATGAGATCAACAACACAACTCTGTCGTCGGGTCTGTAGCAGCTTCTAGAAAAGATTGCGTCAACCACAACGGCCAGCAATTTGAGCAATTGCGTTACTAGCGACAAACTACGCGCCTATTGTATATTGTACTGTTTTACACGTGTCCCTGTATTTCTATTATTTATTACAATAGTAATTATAATATCGTTGATTTCCACATACTTATAAGCCATTATATTTCTCATTTAAACTTAGTATTTAATTATTTTTTTTGTGTGTATTTATTTTAGATTTATATTATGCATTATGAACCAACAAATTTAGGGGTACAGCTGAAGGGAAATTACATATGTGGGATCATGAACAAAATATAGTTAAATACCACTGGAGAGCAAATGCACTGGCATTAGCGGGGTGGGAGGATAGTGAAAACGACACTTCCTGTGCCCAAGAGTGATTATAACCTCGACTTACTCATCAATGGTTACCAAATGAAATGCCTCAGGATATTCTACCACCTGTGTGAATGGTTTTACTCACCGACAAGCAGGATTTATCATTGAAAATGACAAAAACAAAATACGTCTGCGTTCCTTAAACAATTAATTTTTAAGTATGATGCTTCAAGAACTGTAATCATACAATGTCTCATTTTTTATAGCATCGCGTTCGGGTTTTACGCACTTATCTTTTTAAGGTGTCCATAAATTATTCACCCCGCTAAAAGCCTTAGTAAATTTGATATTCTAGGAGATATCTTAAAACGGTTTGGGGTAATTAAAAAACTCTAAGGGCACATGACATGAGTGAAGGAGAAAACAATGTATAAATATATATAATTAATTGTGTGTCTACATTATATATTGCGTTTATGCGTTATATATATATATTTATTTATTTATGGGGGTACATACAAAATACATGGTCCAGCTAAGCACTAAATGCTTGTCAGCTGGTGCTAAATATTTACATTTCATACTTACTCAAAACCATGTAAATAGAGTATGGTATAGTAAAAATACTCAATTAAATATCTATAAGAATAAAATAGCTGAAGCTATTATTAATTTTAGAGAGGAATTCACCTTCTAGATATCATATTCTGAAAATTAAAAAATGACATTTGGACACGGGTTTGATTCCCGTGTCCAGGTGTCATTTTTCAATTTTCATAATAAATATCTATAGTTTACTTAGTCTAGTGCATTTGATATTAAGATAGTATCAAAAACCACGTATCAAGTTCACTTAATATCCATTTCGTCTTTCATTCTATTACTAGATGTGTGGTAGAATTTAAATCAAGTTTTAGAACCAGTTAATCATTTTCTTATTTCTTTTTTTAGCATTGATAATGTTTATATTTTTAAAAATATATCTTGTAATATATTCAAAAGCGTTGTTATTTTATTTTATTATTATATGTTGTTTTCCATAGATATTAATGTTTAGTGGTATTTTATGTTGTTTCTTCCTTGTGTTATTGGTTTTGCCTTGATACTTTCGCATATCAAGAGACAGTATTGTGATCGTGGAAAGTAATCTATCTTGAAATTAGGGAGAATATTTACGTTTTATGTGAACAGAAACCCAAAGTAGTGGATTTTACTGTTCTTTTTGTCTGGCTTTCTATCCCTGACAACGAATGCGAAATGGTTGAATGGATTTTTTTGAAGCTTGATATTTAGATTTTATAGGGCTATACTTCGTGATGTGTCTTTGATTTTGAGGCTAACCTAAATTAATGGTAGAATTAAGGGTAGTTTACTGATGAGTATTTTTTTTAATTCAAATTTTTTCTAAAATGGCTCTAAAGATTTCGATTAAAAGTGCTTATCTAAGATTTGTTTGACTTGACCAATGGCACTTTATCAAAAGGGTAGCTTAACTGACGAGGAATTTTGAAAATTCAAAATATTTTGAAAATGTCTTAAACGATTTTGTTTAAAATGTTTATCTGGGGATTATGTGGTATGAAATATAATACCGTATAGCTACTACTAGTTTTTGGGGTAAACACTAATTTATGGGTAGTTTACTAATGACTGATTTTTCAAAAACTTCAAATATTTTACAAATGGCTTTAACGATTTGGCTCCAAATGGGTATTTTGGGGGTGTTTAATATTAAAAGATAACACTTTACACTTTTTTATGGTAAAAACTCACTGTGGGTATTTTACTGATGACAGTTTTTTCAAAATCCGGATATATTTTTAAAATTGCCCTAGTGATTTGGTTTCAAATGGGTATCATGGGAGTGTTCCGCGTACACTGATAGTAGTTACATAAATATTTTTCAACAGGGTACAATGAAATTAACACTAAGTGTGGCTAACTGTCGATCACACATATTTTATGTATAATTTATGGACATATTATCTATCCAGCTCTCTCTCTCTCTCTCTCTATATATATATATATATATATATAATATTAGCAGGATTTACTGTAAGTGGTGGACTCACCTCAGCTGTGTACAAAAGACACAAAAACAATGAAAAAAGCTCATCATATGGACATATGATATATTCATTCAGTAATGTAGAGCTGTTTAACATTATAGGAAGTGTTCAAAATGGCCACCTTCGGCTTGAATGCAAGCATTGCAATGTAATTTATTTATGAATGAGTACAGCATTCTACGAAAAAACGGGAATATTGGTACAATTTACACAGTCTAAGAGATCAAATTAAATACATTTTATTTCTAGGCTAGGCAAATATTAAATAATATTTGTAGCGTAGCTTAACCTATTATTTAACCGTCTTATTCTTTTATTATCGGAGTGTGACTGATTCAAGGTTTGAGCTTACTGTGAGTTGTGGTAAGTACAGTCAGGATCGTTCCACTCACCTAATCCTACAAGTCATAAATTGACTGAATTTAACTAAGGAGTAGCTTGGAAAGGTAAATATAAGATATCACGTTGGTATTTGTCTGTTGGAAGGATGGGAAACCTTTATGTTGGAAAAAAAAATGGGGTGTGGCTGTGTCATGGACAGGGCCGTGTGTTGTACGTGAATACGTTTATGTAACGGGTTATATTTTTTAAATAAAATATTTTTATT
>CABFWB010007481.1:0-24473 GCA_902151455.1 Timema bartmani | reverse complement strand
GCATACATCGTGTGTCGTATAATATAAACATTCTGTTGTTATGTGATACAAAACTATACAGTCCACTTCCTACCAAACAGGCGCCAAAGATAGTTTTCCGCTATTGTGTTGAGAGGTTAAGGTTATGGGGAAAAAGGGAAGAAGACGTGCATGCCGTTTGCAATTCCTATGGCGTGGAGGGAGCCTAAAGACCACCTTAAGGACTGTTACTTCTGTTTAGTTAATGTTCAGGGATGCAATTCGAAAAATAAGAAGCAAATTTTGTATCCAAGCATTTCTTCATCCATTAGGCCTATTCCACATTTTATAGAACATGGCAGAAGATTATGTTGAAAGTGAACGTGATGTAATCTCTGAAGCTGATGGTGATGATGTCTACAAGCCTGAAGATGACTTTACTCTACAAAGGTTCTCTCAGAGGGTGCTTAATGATCTAGTATGTGACTTGAATTTGCCTAAGAAATCTGCAGAACTACTTGGCTCCCGGCTTAAAAGTAAGAATCTTCTGGTACCAGGAACACTTTTTTCATGGTACAGACACAGAGGACAAGAACTAGTTCCTTTATACTCAAATAACAATTCCTTGGTTTACTGCAATAACATACACGAGTTAATGCACTTCTTATGGCATTGAACATGATCCTAATCAGTGGAGACTTTTTATTGGCTCATCCAAGAGGAGCCTCAAAGGCGTGTTACTGCATAGTGGGAATTTGTATGGGTCTATTCCTGTGGTCCATTCAGTTGAAATGAACGAGACATTTGAGAACATGAAGGTACTGTTAACAAGTATCCAGTATGCGGAACACAAATAGCTAATCTGTGGTAACTTCAAAGTTATAGAAATTCTATTAGGACAACAAGCTGGGTACACGAAACTACCTTGCTTTCTATGTGAATGGGACCATCGGACAAAGCAAAGACATTGGAGTGTGAGAGTTTGGCCAGAGCGGAGGAATTATGTGCCTGGAACTAAAAACATATTGCATGAACCACTTGTAGACCCCCAAAAAGTCTTGCTTCCACCATTACACATCAAATTGGGCTTGATGAAGCAGTTTGTAAAGGTTCTACTACAAGACGGGCCCTGCTTCAAGTACCTTTCTATGAAATTTCCCTTCATCACACAAGAAAAACTGGAAGCTGGAATTTTTGTTGGTACACAAATCTGCAAACTGATGAAGGACGAAAATTTTGAGAAAAAAATGAATGAGAAAGAAAAAGATGCGTGGACCGCCTTCCGATCTGTTACCAAAAACTTTCTAGGGACTAACAAAGATCCAAATTTCAGGAACATTCTTGAAACAATGTTGGAAAAAATTTCAAGACTTTGGGTTGTAACATGAGTGTAAAAGTTCACTTCCTACGCTCCCAAATAGACTACTTTCTGGAAAATCTGGGACATTGTATTGAAGAGCAGGGCGAGCGCTTTCACCAGGATATTAAGGAGATGGAGAAGAGGTACCAGGGGAAATGGAATGAAGCTATGATGGCCGACTACTGTTGTATGTTGAAGAGGGACAGTAAAGATGGAGGATCTGCAATGAAGTCAAAAGAGCAAAAGTTTGAAAAGTAATGGAACACTGGTTGCTTTTTGTTTTGTTACAGAGAAGTCATGAAAGTGTTATGATTCTTTACAGTACTAGGAGAGGTCTTTACAATATATTAAAAAGCTGTTTGTAGAAAAAAAGTTCTTGTGTGAAATTTTATTTGAATATATTTGTGCTTAAAATAGGTGAAATCATGAAAACAAAACCTCTTAATATGTGTAAAAAATGTGACGTGATTGAAAAAAAAATGGAAGTCATTTCTAGAATCAGCATAAAAGATAGATTCAAGAAATCATCTGAGAAAAAATTCAAAAATAGAGACTAATGAATTATCAATCAAAAGTGTTGTCAAATAACTTTATTAATACTTCCCTGAGGATTATTGTATAATTGGCATTTTCATAACTAGATTTAAGAGCAAAAAAATCAATAGAACCATTATGGGTATTTTTCCTGGATGTGCCAACAAGATATATCATAGTGGATAGTGGATATGATAGTGATTCATCACCATCAAGAACAGCTTCCAGCCACTGGCTGGGTCTGTTTGGAACATAAGCCTCTACGCCACCTCCTTTCCTTCCAATACTCCTCTCATTGTTCCTCCACACTCCTCCTTGCTCCCTTCAGCCATTTGTCTATTGGTCTTCCTCTCTGGCTCCTACCCCCACCTCCATATCCAACATTCTTTCCCTCTCCATTCTTCTCACATGGCTGTACCACCTTCTCTATCCTGTCCTGAAATTCCTCTTCTTTTACTATTCCTCTTACTCTCTCATTTCTTATATTTAATAGCTACATACCCAAATTGGTCTACTAAAATGAAAATCAACCAATTATATGAAATGTTAACTCACTGGGTTCCTTTGGATACTCCCAGAAATAAACTGAAGTAGAACCCACATCATATGATCTCGTCCTCTCCTCAAGTCACGGCCTGCGAGCTGAAAATACAAAGTATAAACCTCATTATTTTAAATGGCACACATACAGAAGTAAAAATCACTCTGAGGTTCAATGTTCCCTCAGTCAAACTAATACTCAATTCTATAGCCAATCAGGTCTGCCTTCAGTCAAACTCACAATAATTCTATAGTCAATCAGGTCTGCCTTCAGTCAAACTCACAATAATTCTATAGCCAATCAGGTCTGCCTTCAGTCAAACTCACAATAATTCTATAGCCAATCAGGTCTGCCTTCAGTCAAACTCACACTAATTCTATAGCCAATCAGGTCTGCCTTCAGTCAAACTCACAATAATTCTATAGTCAATCAGATCTGTCCTCAGTCAAACTCCCAATAATTCTATAGCCAATCAGGTCTGCCTTCAGTCAAACTCACACTAATTCTATAGCCAATCAGGTCTGCCTTCAGTCAAACTCACAATAATTCTATAGCCAATCAGGTCTGCCTTCAGTCAAACTCACAATAATTCTATAGCCAATCAGGTCTGCCTTCAGTCAAACTCACAATAATTCTATAGTCAATCAGGTCTGTCCTCAGTCAAACTCCCAATAATTCTATAGCCAATCAGGTCTGCCTTCAGTCAAACTCACAATAATTCTATAGCCAATCAGTTCTGTCCTCAGTCAAACACTAGGTAATACTGGAGTCTGTAAAGCTCCCTATCTAGCCAATGCTCCATCCTGTAGTATAAATGCGGCAACCTATAATTTAGCAATACTGGAAGTTTAGTTACTCTCCAACTTTTTCAAATGTAGCTACCAACTTTTTTAAATATCTCTTTTTTCTGACTTTCTTAATATGAAAAAGAGATGTTTATAAAAAAATACAAACCATGAGTAGCTATGAAAGTGATCAAAATACGGAACAGCAAATATATATTTATATTTTGTAAATATAAATTGCTTAAACACTGCTCATTTATTTCAAATTCATTCAAGCATAAGTTGGGTGATTTTAATGTTAATAGTATTTTTTAAAGAATAATTAAAACGATTGTCATTAATTATAGCAAACCAATGCCAATCATCAGCTAAATTGGCACGGTAATTGGCAATGGCCCAGCCTTAATTGAAATAATAACTGATAAAAGTGTAAAGGTTCAAACCTTTTCATGAAGGGCCATGACAATGTTGGGGAAACTGGCAAACTGGAATAGGACAAAGTATATGAGCTGACTGGAAAGATGTAGCCACAGCCAATGGCTATTTGTGACATCCTCCGAGTCAGCCTCTGTCTCAGAGCGCTCCATAGCCAGAATTACTAGCTCAACCAATTGTTCTTCTAGAGCGACACATCGCTGCTTGTGCTGCAACACAAAATACAATTCCCATTATAAAGAGTTCGCCAAAACATTTAAATATACTTTCATGGCTCAATGCCAAACAAACCCACTGATGGTTGCTCACTAACAAGTCGAATACACATTTTCACAGCTTAGCACAATAGGTGTCACACCCAAACATAAAGGCAATATTTAAGAAATGTATTTCAATCAGTAACTAATTAGTGTCCTGCAAAGTTACCACCTAATTCAAGTTAGTGTTAACATTTCCAATAACAAATTATTTGCAAAAGTATATCAATGAGACAATAATTATTAGAGCCCAATTATTACTTACTTAGGAACTCAAAAGTTCATTGCCGCACTTACAAAAGTACACCACTTATCCCTATATTGAGTTAGCTCTATTCAGTCCACCTCATTACACCCTATCTCTTTCAGGTCCATTCTAATGGTATCCTCCCAACTGCGTCTAGATCTTCCCAATTGTCTTTTCCCATTGGGTTTGCTCCTCAGCACCCTGAACACGGTTCTATATTCTTCCATTCATGCTGCCCACTGTAATCTACAAGACTTGATTGTTCTAACAATGTCTTGTGATGAGTACAGGTATGTAAATGCCAAACTAAAGCCTCTAAAAATACTCTGCCTGTGAATCAGTCCACAAGGTAGATAAGATCAAATAGAAGTAAAGGTTTCAAAACTAGTACCACATTGAAGTAGGGTCCCATCAAGTGATGGTACTTTTGAAAAGCACTAAATAACACATCATCATCATCATCATTCAATGTTTCCATCTCTGCGGGTCGTCTGGCACATCCTCTTCCATTCCTGTCAATCTTTCCAAACTTCTCCCTCAGCCATGTGTCTCCAGTCCAGCTTCCATGTCCTTCTGCGCTTGGTCCGTCCATCTTGTCCGTGGTCTTCCAATGAGTCTTCTACCCTTCTCTATATACTGTAAGGATTTTTAGGCATTATATCTTTCTCCATTCTCATCACATGACCTAACCACAGTAACCTTTTACTCTTCAGTGTTTCTTATAATGGTATTATTTTTAGACCATCCCTAATTAATTATTTCATTCCTATCCTGTGTCTTCTTGTTACATTCTCAATGCCTCTCGGGAACCTCATCTCTGCTGCCTACATTCTACTGAATTAATTAAACACTAGTAGTTGAAAACAGTTTAATAATTTAATGTCATATTGGATGGTATTTTTGAAAGTCATTAATTAGATAAATAAGTGTGGAAAGCGATGGAGGAGGCAAATAGGAGTTGTAATGAGAGTAAAGTGTATAGGCTATCCAGAGACACTGAAATATTGTGAGACATGTTTTTAAGAACTTTTACTAGCACAATAACATGAATATCAAAATGTTTTTTAAGTTCATTGTAGTATTTTAAACAAATGAAATAAACAAAATTGGATCTTTTCATAAAATTGACTACTTGGCCTTTTATATGTGAATAATGGTCATTTGGGTTGATTTAAATGAGATTTAACAATATATTAACCATGTATATTTTTAATTAAGTAGCAGAAATAATTCTTTGCCTTTTAAAAAAAAAATTTCTAGAAAAAAAAGGTATCACCTGAACCATTACTTCTTTTTAATATTCCTATAACCAATCATAGTTCCCGTTCTCGAGAATTTATTTCCCTCAACCAAAGATTATTGGTAAAGATGAAAAACATGTGTTTTCTTTGGCTTTTATCACAGTAGCATTGCGAATATTTAAGAATAAGAAATTTAGCCCTAATTTTTATATCTACAGCACTATCAATGTTCAAGGTGATTTTTTTAAACCTTCTTTTTGCTGAAAAAAGCATTTTGTTTAGCAACTTTTAATGCTGAAACATCACTTTTTATCTGCAAAATCCAATAATTCTCATCAGTCGACGTTTCCGCCTCTGCAGGTCGTCTGGCACATCCTCTTCCATTCCTGTCGATCTTTCCAAACTTCTCCCTGAGACTATATACCACAAATCAGGGTTTTAAGCTATCCAGTGTTGAGGGGTGATAGCTGACAGCTACTAAAAGTTATCAGATCTACTCTCATGTAGCCATTCGTCAAACCATTTATGATCTGCAAAACCATGATTGTGTTGAGCTGCTGTCATTTGGCGGTCAAAAATGTCACAACAAACAATATGTTTTTAATTATATTTTTCTTTTGAACATTTTTGCATTATTTAAATAGAAACTTATGAAAATAGCCATTTGGATTTTTCTTTTTTGTCGATAGTTCATTTGAAAATGCATTATAAACAAGAGCTTTTAAAAAGCTGACTTCACTTCAAAAATTAGAATAGCAAACCAGATGAAATCATGGCAGTCGATAATGTCATACAAACATATTTCAGTTGTGTTCATGTACATGTGTTTACAAAATAAAAAATTGTATTATGACACTAATATTTTTGTGGCTTTTTCTTTAGTAATAAAAAAGACATCTATTTATGTTGGTGGCCAGTTTTAACAAGATACAAGTGTGAATATGATACTTTTTTAATTTATTATTTCATCCATCTTTTGTTCCCACAACCGCAAAACTAAATACTTAATAGTTTTTTTCTTTCAATTATTTATTATAAAGCCAAATTTATGTTAATTCTCAGGTAAATATTATTAGAAGTGTTTAATAACACTTTTCATTGATAATCTAGTATTTTATAAAAATAAAATTATTTCTTCATATCCTCAGTTGACAATGTTAGTGATTTTCAACCAATGTTTGGAATAAAAATCTTCTGCTAGCTGACAGTTACCATCACTCCTACGATGGATGGACTAAAAGTATGAGGATAACGTGAGTTGAATTAAGACGGAGAAGGGGTGGATGGAGAGATTCAAAATAAAAAAACTGGAGTCAAGCAGAGACATGCTCTCACCACTGCTCTTTGTAATGGTATTGGAAGGTAAACTGGTAAGACTACTTGGAGAGGAAAGAATAAAATACATGCTGATGATTTGATGGACTGAACAGGTAGTAAAAAAAAAGGAAACATGGACAGTGAATGTAAAAGAGCCTAGGAAATTGGAGGTCATGGGAATGAGATTGTGAGGAGCATGCTAGCTGTCACAAGAAGTAGCAGGATTATGAATGAAATTGTTCAGGTAAGATTATAGGTACGGGGAATACATGAGATAGTAGAGGAAGCAAGACTGATATAGTATGCTCATGAAATAAAAATGTATATGAAGTTTGTTGGAAAAAGACAAAAGGGAGACCAAGAAAGAGATGGAAGGAGCAGGTAAGAGCAAGTGTGCAAGTGAGAGGAGTAAAACAGAAGAAATTAGAGGAGGAAGAGTGGTGGTAGGATAGAGGAAGATGGAGTACATTTGACTAAACTGACCTGGCCACAGCTTGGAAACAGTTAATGATGATGATGATTAGACACCAATAATTGGAATGGGTTTCAGAACAGGATGGAATAAAACCTACCTAGAACTTGGGTCAGGATTGGGAGATCCATTTTACTACCAATACTTGGCGTGATAGTTTAATAATCAAATAGCCAAAGCTATTATTTATGCTTTTAGTGAGAATTACTCCATCTAGATATCATATTATGAAAATTGAAAAATGACATCTGGACACAGGAATCGAACCAGGGGTCTTTGGCTTATTATGCCAATGCTCATTTTTCAATTTTCAGAATATGATATTTAGATGGAGTAATTCTCACTAAAAGCATAAATAATATCTTTGGCTATTTGATTCTTAAATATGCAATCCCTCAAAATGATAATAATTGTACAAGTGGCAGCATTAAGCCAGCTACCGTCAAAGGTGGCCGAGTTATCTGATAGCTCGTGATCTTAATAAAATCATATATTTGTAGCCGACGATTTCCGCACGTCCATCATAGACTCTGCCTTAAAATATGAGTGAATAATGACCCTGGACAAGGGATGATTCCTGGATAGCTCAGTGGTTAGAGCATTGGCGTAGTAAGCCAAAGGTCCCGGGTTCAATTCTCGTGTCCAGGTGTCATTTTTCAATTTTCAGGATGTGATAGTTTAAGATGCGACAAGATCTAACCTCGCACCTGGTAGAATTTTATGAATGTCGGAAAGTTTTATCTTGCATCTGGCAGAATTTTTGTATGCAGCATAAGCTAGCTAACATCTATAAGGATTTTACATATATATAATGATTAACCCAGGATCTGACAACTTACTACATCCATTACTGTTTCTCTCCTGTAGCCTGGGTCAGTTTTTTATTTAAGTCTTATATTTTTCCACTACCGGCTGGCTAGGCCTGTTGTAGCTTAATATGCCTTATAATTATCTTAAGACTATGACAGGCACAACATGCAGTCCCCAGCCATTAATTTATCAATTTGAAAGGGTGATCATCAATGATAAGTTTTCGGCCATGCTGGGAATCAAACCCGGGACCCTTAGCTCAGTAGGCAGACACACTACCGACTGAGCTAAGGTGTCGGACCATCAGACAACTTTTCTGTTTTTAAAAGCAAAGCATAGTGTGTTTCTCAGTTAACCCTCTAAATCTAGCATTGAATGGAGAACGCCTCACCTGTTTTTGTAAGCCCAGCATGGAGCACACCATATCTCTCGAGTATGGCTGCTCTAGTACATATCTGAGTAGCCCAGTCTGGGGTTTCAGCAACTCTGGGTCATAGGGCAAGTTGCCCTTCAGAGTGAACTTTAAGGTGGCGGGGTCAAGTTTCCATGGGTTTATGAGATGGTCAGCATAGCCTGAGTGCTCCACAACTGGTCGCTTTAGTGAGTGTCCGATGATAGATACCATCTGGGCAGTTGATCGGAAACTCTCTACAAAGCTGGAGAGTAGGTGGGCTAGTTTCTATAATGTGGGACAGATACTTTACTTGGCAAGATAACATGAAGTACTGGGTTAGTTTCTAATTGCCAAGATAAACACAAGATAACATGAAGTAGTAAGCCTTTTTCTATAGAGTAGAACAAGTGTTTAAGTTTTTAAAACAGTATATTGGAATAATTATGGGTAGAAGATCATGATATTTTATTACAAATGTTATGAGTATTTTTCCACTAATTTTTGGCCTATTGATAAGTAGATTTAAGATATTTTTGTTTGTTAGTTAAAGTTATTATTTAGCATAATTTGTTTGAACTCTATCCTTACCCAATGTGGCCAGTTTTTGTTATCGGGATACGCCTTTTGGATCTCATTAACAATGAAATATCCTGGTAGGAGGCATGCATTTCTATCAAATATATATTCAATTACATTCTCCAAAGCGCGGAGCTGTGGAAGGACAGAAGCGTTCAATATGGATGGGATTGTCTGAGCTCTTTCTCGGCAACCCTAAAACACAACAAACAAAAAATATCATAAATGTTATAAAAGCTTAAGTAATTCACAAAACCAAATGATCGTTAGAGAAAATAAAATGCATCACTTAATATATGTAGCCATCAGAATTATAACCCTTTGTATAGTTGAATTCAAAATTATTAATTAGTACCTATAATGAAAGTGAAAGAATGAAAATTTCATCTATAGTCTACTAAAGTTTTAGTTAAAATTTTGTATTGGATCAGTACGAAAGTGGGTGAGTTATAAATCCTGCTAATATCTTAATGAAATCTTCTGTGGTTATGAATATCCTTAAAAATTATTTTTTCGGGAGATTTATTCATATCACTAATACATCCTTTCAATAAATGAGTTTGTAGTATTTTAATGGCTCACCTACCCCCCATCAGACCAATTGGACGTTTTTATTTGTTAAAACCACACTAGCACATTTAAACCAGACATGTGAGGTAAGGTCAGAAGTGTTACATAGATCACTAGGATAATTGAAGAAATATTTTAAAACTATAGTCATAGTCTAATGTGTCACTCTTGTGTTGGAATGGAATCATGATCACGGGGAGATTGAGGTTCAAGTCCTGGTCGGGTGTATTGAGGCTGGTGTTTTCTAAATGGTTTTTCACTCACCCTTCAAGCAAATGTGGGTACATTTCCCTCATCCCTATTTCATTAGCATAATTAATGTATGCATACAACCCAAACAGGTACTAAGACATGGTGGGAAAACAACAACAGAACAACAGAAGAAAGAATTCAAATGTATATTCTCAAGACGATAGAAATGTTAGGCTAATTTTAAAGAGAAATCCTTCAGTCAATTCTGTTGGTGTTATTTTACTAAATTAGTTTTAGTGAAATATTTTTAAAAATTTTTTGTTAAAATATATCATAAAGATTTTTCATTACTAATAAACAAACTAACCTACTTCAAAGTAAAAACACAGCAAACATATTTTGAATTATTTTAAAATGTATATTTAAGTTGAAATAAGTTTAATGCCTTTATGTTAATATTTCAGATCAATTTAAAATGTTTATTATGCGACTTGAAAATGTTAGTTACATACTTTGTCTAGTTCATGAATATGTATGTCTAATCTTTCAAAAATCAATCAATATGAAAACCATTTAAATACATTTATCTGGTCCCTACATACCTTCATAATTTCTCGAACTCCTTTGTAGTCCACACCACCTATTATTCTTCGAATCAGGTTAAAACACTCAACCCAAAAATCTCCTTGTAAGTATTGAAGTTTTTCACAAGCCAGAATACATTCACAAACCATCCTACAGGGTAAAATCACAAGTTAATTCATATTTATTTATGCAACAAACCTATAAGTCTTCTAATTAAAAATTTGCCAAACCTACTAATTGTAGCTCATATGAATTTACAGCTATTGGGGTGACCACCGTTCTATGAAAAGCGCTTAAGTGAATCGGCTTATTATTTATTTTAAATAATGTAGTAGGCCTATTCATATTAGGGGTAGGAAGCACTTTTTTCAATTTGAGACGATATCAAGACAAATATATGAAAAAAATATTTATGTGAAAAAGAGACAAGAAAACTTCCTTTGTAAGTACAAAAATGTAAATTATGTTTACTAAAGTAAATATTTAGTTTATAAAAGTGATAACATTACTTTTGACATTTGGGCTGGTACTTGCTTTGGATTATCTTATAGTTAATTCAAACACTTAAGATATAACTCATATGCATTTTAAATGTACCGATTAACTTAATAAAATAGTGATAGTTGCAATCCATATTATAATATAATTTAATTTCATAGTGTAGGCTACCCGTAACAGTTTATAATGTCAAAGTTTGGTATTGAAAGCCAATATTTTTAACCAAAACATTTATTAATGAAAGCTGTTTTGGGGGGAAAAGTGTGGCCTATTTTCGGGTCTTTAGGGTAGTGTGAGGAATAATATGTTCTTTGTTTGGTTTGTAAATTTCTTAAGGCCATTATTTGATTTTTCGTTTATTTCAAATTTCTTCAATTTGAGATTCACTTTTAACTTTTAAGATAAGATCGAAATACAGCTATACCGGCTATTGTATCAACAACAAAGACTTGGATAGGTATGTCTTTGGTTACAAGAATAATGTTAATGTGTACAGTAGTCTATTATATTTAATAATATTGTAATAAAATAAGTACATAGGTATAGCTTGTTATCATTTAACTATTTTTCCTCAAATAATAAAATAGTAACAGATTAAATAGCCAAGCTATTATATTTGTTAATTGCCATTATAACCACATCTTTATATCATATTATTTCATTTGAAAAATGACACCTGGACACGAGAATCAAATCCCGGACCTTTGGGTTAATATGTCAATGCTCTAACTACTGAGCTAACCAGGAGTCCTCCCATACCCAGGGTTATTCTTCACTCAAAGTCACAGGTTCAATTCCCATGTGTAGGTTTCATTTTTCAATTTAAAGAACATAATACAATATTAAATTCAAACAAAAATCTCTTATAAGTTGTTTATTAACTTTTAATCTAGTACACGGACCAAATGACTTTTGAAAAAGTTTTACCTTCCATCTTTTGATTACTATCCTTATTCTACAACTTATGACAACTATCAGAAAAAATAAATTACTGAAATTCTTATTTTTAAGCCTTTTGAATTTTTCTTTTGGTATATACTCAAAACTTACCTTATGACAATTATTTTACTCCAACACATATAATGGCTTAACACTTATTTTATAATAGGTCATGGCCTCCACCCTCAAGTAACACACCTTATGTAAATATATAAAAATACACATTAAACTCAAGAGATAAATTCAAATAAGTAAACCAAAATAAAATAAAGTTATTTTTCATGATAAAAAAATTATCACACCCAGACTGTGAATAAAACCGATGTAATTTTTCAATCCAAGTTATTGCAGAAAAATATTTGTCAATAGCACATAATCAATACCAATTGTTAGTTTAAAATATTGTTCATTGTTTACTTGCTCTCCCTAAGAATTTTTTCAGTAAAATATAGGCTATTTAAACTTGAATAAATACACTAGCAAACAAATGCTCTGACATTTACAAATTGTTGGCTATGACATGTTTCTAAAAGTTAATATCATTGAACAACAATCTGGTAAATACTAGACATCATCACCTAGCAGGTAGTATATTGTTCAAGACTAAAGTCTCCAGCATTGATAATAACATCTTGAGTCGACTACTGTTAGTCATTCCTGCAGCCATGACCAGGTATTGACGGACTCCAGCCTCCTGGTGTTCACTGGGTGTTGCAATGAACACAGTCTGAAGCTCATGCTGCCAGTTTTGTATCTTCTCAGCTTCAAGCTCAGGCCGATGAACCAAGAAACAACTGAAAGCTTCTTCGATCCCTTCCACTTTCTAAACACAAGTATGACAAAACATACACATTTAATTGCTAGCATCAAATGTTGGTTAAGTTATTTTATGTTACCCGCCTTGGTGACCACATGGTCTAAGACACTACTCTTGCAATAGACTAGACTGCTGAAGACGGGCAGATCGAGGTTTGATACAGGTCGGGCGTACTGGGGATGGTTTTCCTACATGGTTTTCCACTATCACTACACAAAAATGTGGGCACACTTCATCTGAATCCATCCTTTCTAATCCTTAAAACATTATCGTAATAAGTAGGCCTATATAGGTGTATAATCCAGATGGGTAGTAAGACGTGGTGCTAAACAAATTTACTGTTCATTACCAAAATATGAGAGGACCATAACTTTAGTTAGTTAAGAGGAGGGGTATTGGGAGTAATATTACTGAACAGATTAACTTTACTGTGGTTGCTATCATGACGACGACTGCTGGCAGAGCCGGATTTATACCATTAGAGGAGCCGGGGCTGTAAAAAATTTGAGGCCCTCAGAGTTAAACGAAGATTATTATTTCCGTCATTTCGACATCATATTTTTTCTTTAAAAAATTAACTGTTAAAAGCTCAATGCTAAATATATTTAAATTTAATTATTTTTTTTAGCACCGCGTCTTACTACCCGTTCGGGTTATACGCTTAAGTACTAATTACGCTATTGGATTAGGAATTGGGAGGGTTGAATTTAGAGGAAGTGAACCGGCATTTGCGTGGAGTAAGAGTGGAAAACCATTTAGGAACCCCCCAACCCCCAGTTCACCCGACCGAGATTCAAACCTCGATCTCCCCGTCCTCGGCGGTCGAGCTCAACACGACTAGCGCGTTAGCCAACTACGCCACCGAGGCGGGTTTTAATTATTTAAATAAGGAAATATTGTCATCAAAATAAATTATAGGCTAAGTACTTTATCGTCGGCTTAGTTGTAAAATCACCTAACTCACATTTTCCAAATTTTTAGGAGACACATAAAACCACTTTTTTCAATCTCAATACCACATACATTATTTTTTTGCACTTTATTTCTAGTAATTTAACACTTTTTAATAACAATTTTAAATAAAGGCTGAATAATATCTCTGGATCAAATCAAATTGTGAGTTAAGAGTTTTGCTAACTCATATATGGAGATAAGTGATTTGTTCATGGAGTTATGAGTTTTGTACAAAAAATGTTATGGATTTGAGGGATTTTCTCTTAGGAGTTACACTGAATGGTTTGTTTCGTAACAATTATAATAATGTATCAGTAGCTATGTGGCCAAGTAAGCATTTTGTTTTTAACTTATTGTTAGATATTTTGACTTTTAACTTTTTTGAACTTGTAAATTTAGTGGTAAAATAAGGTTATTATAAAAAAAAAGCTAAAATGTATTGGGGAAACTTATTAGGCCTATTTTATTGAATACATTATTTTTTAAATATTAGTTTTTGAATTTTATTTTTTTATATTTTTTGAAACTACATTCAGGCTTTAAACAATTTGATGAGAAAAAACCTTGAAATTTCACATTATTAAAAAAAATCATATTAAGAGTAGGTACATAAAATAATAATTTTTCAAGTTAACACTATTCAAAAGGTAAACTGTCATAAAATAAATAGAAGTCTTTAGGTATACTTAATTTAAGTTCTTGAAGATGGTTGAACTTTTCATGTGGTATCTTCTGTCTAGTTTTGTACAACCTCGGGAAATTTAAATCTCCTACACTTGTATTCACATTTTTAGAATTATCTTCATTTTGTTTGTTTGATCTTCAGGCAGAGGAAGCTCTTTATCTGAGTCTTGGTAGTCTAGCTTGTAATGGATCTTCCCATTTGCAGAATACTGGAGACACCGAATGTCTATCACTTTGGGATCAACAGGCCTTACTCCTGGTCTTATCAACTTGTATTTAATTGCCTTATTGTAGTCCTTAAAGAAAGTGTGGTCCAAATACTTAACCTCATATGGCTTATGGTTTCTTCTTGAATTTTTACAAATTGTAATGTAGTCAGCTGGAATATTAATATCCCTATTTTTTAAGTGCCTTTTAATAACAGAGTGCATGGAGTCACACTCCATATAGGTGTGCCCCTTTTATAAGAACTTTTGCTCAATTTTAAAACTTTATATTTTACTGCAAGATGGAGTAATGCATTTGATAAGGTTGCACACCTATTTTGGTAGGTACATCCGTTGCTGTAGATTATGAACTTCTTGGCACCGGTATAAACAATCTCAGATTCAAAAGATTCGTACAAAATACTTGAGAACTCATTTGCTGTAAGCCTTCCATCAGTTTCATTCCAGCTATTACAGAATCAATCTTTAGTTCTTGAATTGAAGATACTAAAGTTATGAACTGCCAATTTTCACCTGTAATATAATGCGGATGCATTAGATTTGGTACATAATAGCAAGGCTTGAAGGTCTAATGTGTAAACATTTTCTTCTTCCGTTTCGTATTTTTCTTTTTGGGCATCATCTTTCTTTCTTAGATGGTTTTTATATACTTCTTCATCTCTATGTTTTAATGTCCTTTTTTGGCTTATACAAGGCTAAATGTAAATCTTCAAAAGTCTTATGAAAACTACACATCGACAATGCAGTAAAAAAATTTCCTTGCACCAGACTGCTGAGTAGTGCATGTGAATTTGTGTTTTAGATGTCCATATTGGTTCTAAATAAATTTTTGTTGAGGACTTTCGACAGTAATGGGATTCTGTCGGTAAAGAGACATTAAAAACTCTTCTAAACTGTTAAAGTTTTTGTTCCGCTGCTCTTGCCTTGTAGGCATCCTGTGCAACTATTACATTGCCCGATGTTTTATCTCCATTATCTTCATCTTCTGTTAATGCATTTTCATCATAGCCTGTTTTTTCCTTGAGCAATTGGTTAACAGTCCAACCCTTAGATCATATGTATCTGGAAAAGTTTTCCTACAAACTCTTAACTTTTTATTATTAATGTTTAAATACAACTTAAAAGAAAACTTCCTCCTTGATTTGTGCTCTTCTTTTCTGTCTCTTGCTCTTTCTGTTAAGTTTACTTCTGTCAGTCCTCCTATAAAGATCTTTTATTCTTTCCAATTCATACTCCAGAACTTAATGAATTGATGTTTTCTATCATCCTCCAATAGAGCTGAACAACTGAACGAAGGTGTTTTACATTTACAAGTTATTGGCTTCATTTCTCTTTTGGATTTGTGAACAACAAACAATGATTTACCATCAACAATTTGTCTTCTCCTTTTCCCCTCAAAACTTTAACTCTTTTATGTTCCCAATCATCTTCTTTCATTTGGTGCCTTTTTCTCCGCTGAGTTTCTCTCTTAAAGCTCCTTCATTTTGCACCTCTTCTGTAGCTCCCTCTGTAACTCCTTCTATAGCTTCTTCTGTAGGCATTTCTATTTATAAATAATTATTTACAACTGAAAAAGAGTTGTTCAAGGATTCTTCTGGTGGGGCTAAATCAGGTAGAACAGTGACAGCTTTCAATTCCACAACTACGTCTTGAGTCTGTATCATCTGTTGTATTTCGCCATTGTCATCAACCGTTCTCATCTTGGATTGTAATGATGTCATGTTGGGAATTAGCTATGCCATTTACTTGGTTAACGATAATAGTGTTGCCATTTACTTGGTTAACAACAATGGCATTGTCATTTCCTTTGTTAACAGTACTGTTGTCGTTCACTTCGTTAACAACAATGGCATTGTCATTTCCTTTGTTAACAACAATACTGTTGTTCACTTCGTTTACAGCAATGGCATTGTCATTTCCTTTGTTAACAACAGTACTGTTGTCATTCACTTTGTTAATAACAGTAATATAACTGTCATTTACTTTGTTTTTGACAGCTGCACCTTTATCAGTTAGTTTGTTAGCGACCAAATACTCATAGATAATATCAGTTATATTACTATCAGAAGAGGTTGGATTAAGTGGAACAATATTATTACTTTCTTCATTATCTATATTGGAGGGTATTTCTTGTTTACTTTCTTCACTGTTTGTTAGTTTCAGTAGCTTAAGAATTTTTTCTGCCCTCGTACCCATCCTCATATTCTGAAAAAAGATAATGTGGATCAGTTTAGCATTTTTTAATGCTTTAACTGACCACAAAACTCTGAGATTTGTAATTCCTTTTTATCAGTAAGAAATTAAAACCACTTATCTCCTTACTACAAAACACTTAACTCCTAAACATTATAAAAGCAAAACAAATAACTCCCAAACTATAAAATTTCTCTAAAACAAAACTTAGTTCAAAGAGTTTTTTTTAATAAACACCTGCAGGTGTCATAAACGTATTAAGATTATTACTAAATCATAAATAAAAAGCAATTTATTTGTTAAAATGAACACGCATGTTTAAAACACAACAACTCCATTTTTATGATTTCAGTTTAACCTCAAAGGCAAAACTTCTAAATCCAATACTGTAAGTGTTGCCTTATTTATTTCATTAATTAAAAGTATCAGCATTTAGGCTTATTTTAAAAGATAAAGGGCACTTACTTTATAAATGGGGCCCATTATTTCAATCAAAGATGTAAAACAATAACTATGAACGATAAAACAAAACCACCTGTCGCTTCTTCCAGTATAAACACAATGGAACCTCTGGAGATAGAAGATTTGCAAAAACAAAAATTTCCTCCTAAAAGTTAGGTGATTTGAAATTTCCCATTTTTTCCTTAAAACTACATTTTTTATAGAGTTATGTTGTTTTAAACATATATGCGGGTCAAATATCGTTGTTCCCATGGCAAAGAAACCCAAATGTGTTTTTTTTTGGAGTTACAGTTGGTGATTTTACAATTAAGCTGATGTTATATGTTTAAATCAAAAAAATAGATATAATCCATTCAGCATAGGAGTGGTGGTAACCGACAGCTAGCAAAATTTACCAGATCTACTCTCAACTAGACCACAGAGGTGGTATAAGGTACAATAAATAATTATTTTTTATCATTGATACACACTACAAGAGCAATAGGTGAGATTGTGGGGATAGGGCACAGAGAGAGAAGGTATGATCACACTTTTTGCTATCATACTATAGTTATCATCATCATAATCATGAAGTGTTTGCAACCTCTGGCCAGGTATGTTTAGTAAAATACCTCCATCTCCCTCTGTCCTTCCACCATTCTTCCTCCCGTACTTTCTTCTACTCTCCTCCTCTCACTTGCACACTTGCTACTATTTGTTCCTCCCATCTCTTCCTTGTAGTCTCTTCCCTACATACTTCATATCCATTAATCTTCCCTTCCATTCTTATTGCGTGTCCATACCATCTCATCCTTGGTTCCTCAACTACCTCATGTACCCCCTGGACTCCATTTCTTGACCTTACATCTTCATTCCTAATCCTATCTCTACTGGTGACAGCTAGCATGCTCCTCGAAAACTTCATTCCTTTGGCCTCCACTTCCCTTGTTTCTCTTTTAGCCATAGTCCAGGTTTCCGCTGCATATGTTGTTCTATGATGATGACCTATCATATTATTGTACCTAACTTAATTAGTTTTTAACATCAATGCGTAGATCTATTTTTAAGCAAAATCAACATTGGTAAAAAAATTGTATATATAATTATACAATTAAAATCATACATATGTTTATACCTAATCACACCGTTGGTAGGTAATAAAGTGTGCGTAGGGCCTATAGCTCAAATAACAACTACCTCCGTACTTAATCCATCCTCACTATCTTTCTCCACACTTCCCTATCCTTGCATACTTCCTTCACTTCAACAACCCAAACCAAACTTAGCTAAATCACAAAAGAACATAAATATCCAAACAACATGGTACCAAAATTACCATAATTTAATATGCATTGGGGGGCCTGTCTAATTAACGCTTTTACTATTATAAACTATCCAAAACTAACATTCCATGTATGAATAATATGTTTTTCACTAAATATCTTGTAATAAAATACTGTATTGACAAACATGGCTTATGATCCATGGTCCTATTAGATTCTTATTCTATTATCTTGGTCCTATTCCATTCCTTCTTATATATTATAATATCATATATATTTTTTTTCAAAAATCATTAGGAGCCTAAATAGTTTAGGATTAAGTATTTGAAAAACATTAGCAACTCCAGCTTAAGCAAAATAATATTTGACGCCATGGTGGGCGTACGGTGAAAATTACTTCGGGGTGTGGGGTAAGGGAGAGATTGGGTGGGGGGGTATGTTTCTCCTAGTGTAAAGTACTATTCAAAAAACTATTTGAGAGTGTTTGAAAACAACATACATAAGCTCTACTAAACATAGGTACAAGTTCTGACTTGAGATTACATATTTAATATTTTGCTTACATAATATGTGATGGCTCAAAAACATTACCTACATTTTGCATCAATTAAAAAGTCAAATGTATCATCATCACAAGATAAAATCTATCTTCCTTAGACTTAGTGAAAACTTGGTGATAACTTCATCTGTGTCCACTTCTATTTCTCTGTGAACACTGAGAAAGGCAAGGCTGGTTAGGCAATCTTGTGCCATGGTGCTACGCAGGTAGCTTTTCAATCTTTTCAATGTCGAAAATGACCTTTCAGGTGAAGCAGTAGAGTTGGGAAGAGTCGCCAGTATCAGAAGAAGTATCCTCACATTTGGATAAAATGTTTCCCTACACCGCAAAAATACTTCTATTACAGTGCTTGGCCTGTCTTTTGATTTACACTGTTCCACTTATTCTTCCATGGTTGAAATTCTGCTAACAGACAGTTGTCTGGGCATTGTGATAGTGCTGTCAACATCTGACGCCAGTCTTAATGCTATTTCCTACAATATCTTAAATTCTTCTTCAAAATTACTGTGTTACAATTCTAAAACTTCTAAACTGTATTGACATGAAAGCAGGCTTCAGAAAGATCAATCTCTACTTTTTGAAGTGCCTTTGACTATGCACAGCTAGCTTATATAAAATTATATTCGTAGGATAGATATGGTTAATGTTTCCATAATTCCAGCGGNAGATTTCAACCCCCTGAAAACCCACCACTGTATGCCCATGTTTGACGCATAATTGGTCTAGTTTTGCTAGGATGAGATAGTTTTTATTCTAAAAATATTCCCATCAATGCATACAAAATATAGGCTTACAGTGAATGTTTAATAGTTTAACGTTATTTAAATACATTTATTTAGTGATTTAGGTGAAAACCTTTTTACTTTGTAACTATATTCAATTTATAAACAATCTTAAATAGTAGGAAGCACCGTTTTCTTGTTGTGTGTATTAATGATAAAAAAAAATTTTTAATGTAATATGACAAATGAAAATTGTCTACAATAGCACTGTAGAGTATCCTTTCCAATGTTCATCAGTAGGACCTGCTGACAGTCACTTTATTTTAACTTATAGTAGTAGAATAAATTTAGCTTACCAGGATTTCGTTAACAATGTTTATAATTTGACTCTCAGTAGTCATTTTTGTTTTGATTATATAAAAAATGTATCGGTATTTAACCAAATGTTTGTATTTGTGTTCTACATATTTGATTGAGCTGAAGTCTATTTAAATATTTGGTCTTCACATTTCACAAGAGTCCATATAATTATCCAACATAAAAAAACTAAATAGCACTAACAAACTCTAAAAAACCCAAATTTAATAGAAGCATGCCCTTCCTTTGCAGGGTCTGGCACTTCCTTAGTTCCAATGATCAAACATTGAAACCAAAGAGCGCTAGTATCGTCCCATAATAGCAGGCACGCAATTAAAATATTGTGGAGAAGTTCGAAACACAAATCATTAATTTTATTGTTTTAAGTAAGCCGGAGAACATAAAATAATTAATAGCTTAAAAAAGGATCTTATTTTTAATAAACAGGTCAACTACAATAATTGTTTGCTAATGAGTATAAAACATTTAAAGTTGCTTGGTAAAGCTAAATCATCGATCACTATAAAATAAATGGATGGACATCTGTGGCTGAAATTTACAAGCTATCGTCTGCATACCATCGTGTAAAAGAGAATAAACCTTTCGGGTATCTCTTTATCCCATACAAGGCAGTGTGGCATTTTGACATCGTTCATTAATTTGATTGAATATATTAGATATATCAATGTATTATTAGTTAAATTAAATAAATATAATATGTTAGTAAAAGCTTTGAAGAGCATAACAAAGTTCGAAACTGGTTAGTTTTTTCTTTAAATAAGTTGATGTAGACTAAAATATACAATGATTTTTGAAGGAGGCTCGCTTGTAAGGCCTTATATCGTACCAGAATCCTACCCTATAGTAGTGTTTAGTTAAGATAAAAGACCTTCAAGTAGGACATTTCTACTTTCGTTCTAAATGGCCGTCTATCCTACCAAAATATGATATATATGATAGAATTCTGGTACGAAATAAAGCCTTACAGATTGGGATTTTTACTAAAATCAGGGTTTAGTAGATACCGTACTTCCTACAAAACTATGACCTAAATTATCATTTGAACATAAGACTTCAACACAAAGTATATAATTAAAACAAATTTAATACAGTTTTAGATAGCTTGTTACATTCTAGTTATCGAACTTTCAACATAATATGGTTTTTAAAAGCAATATACAAGATATGAGCCAACCTTTAAAAAAATTATAATATAATAATAATACTTTCTAAAAACCTATAACCTAAGTGATAGTCTGAATGTATGGAAACTAAACAAAGTTTCTCATTCAAACGAATGTAATCAAGTTTTAAGATAAAGTATTCATTATATTTATCGAACTTTCAATATAATGTGGTTTCTGAAACCAATATACAAGCTAATAACCAACTTTAAATATAAGTTTAGTCTTGGCAGACTGTAAACAACATTGATAATAGTTGTATATTTAAATATGTTAAAAGATTTTATTCATATTTGTACAGTATTACTTGTAAAACTGAATTGTGTATCCTTTTATGTAAGTGCTTTTTCAGGAAAGTGTGGTATAATATTTCACTCTTTTCAAACAATAACACTTTTATTCATTTGATACATGTTTTCGGATAAGAACATTGAAAGAAACCGTTAAATCTGTCCCCCCACAGTGCAGCAGACGATAAACTTGAGCGTCACGCTTTGGTCCTTGGCAATGTGTGTGTGTGTGTGTGTGTGTGTGTGTGTATCCAGTTATATTATAGAGATCAATGAGCTAAATATATATTATCTTTACATAAAGTAGCTCTATACTCTGGGGGAGATGGTGGGGGGACTTTATACACATTGTATTATATTTAAATGGTAGAAATATTATTATAAATAAAATATATTAGAGCAGTGGATTCCAACCTTTAGCATGGTTTGAACCCAATTTTTATCCCTTGGACCATCACGACATCTTGATCGCCTACAAGCATATAAATCCTACTATTCAATTATTTTTCAACTGCACCCATGGCTCTCCAACTTTAATTACAGTTGTTTGGTAGGTAGAATTTAGAAGAAATGTACCCTTGTGTACTTGAAGTAAGAAATGGAAACCATTTAGGAAATATCACTTTATGTATACCCGGCCAAAATTTGAGTTCCGACCTCCCCGTTCCAAAAACACCAAATGAGCAGGAGTGGGGCAAGGCGAACCGGGTGGCTGCCCAGAGCGACAGTTTGAGGGGATGCCAAACAGAGCACCAACCTAACCTAAGGTAGCCTGGGCCTCATAGGAGAATAATCACAAAACTTAACAACTCCAAACCTCAACCTGGGTGTAGTGAAGTTAAGTTGCTGAGCATAGCACTGGTTCGCTTTTTGAAACGTGCAAGGAATTTGGCAAATTTGTATTTTTTTATTTATTTTTTCTGTTGAGTGCTACTCACCATCTTAAAAGAAAGGCGCCCAAAAGTGGTGTTTTACAAGTATCAATTAAGCCTTAATGATATCAAAGTGTATAAAAATAAAGACAAAACATTTTCTACAAAACATGTTCTTATTATAATGTTCTCTATAATTCTAACAGCTTTCATACATTCTCACAGTGAAACTTTTGAGTATGAGTACCACTCTAAGTTTGTGGAGTTTCCCATCAGAATATTTTCCTATCACGCCCAGGTTACATTAAGTTTGGAGTTGCCAGGTTTGGGAATTATTTTTCTATCACGCCTGCCACCCGGCCTACGTTAGGTTTGTAGGTGCTAGGCTTGGGGATTATTTTCACATTTCCCTACTTTCCCTCAACTATTCAGGTTGTATATTAATTGTTGTCAAATATTCTAGGGGCGTATTTCCATCGACAAATATTAAGAAAAGATCATACATACTATCATACATACAATCATGAGTCTAGAAACATTTAGTTATAGTTATTTAAGGCTTTCCTCAAAGATGGATTGGTAATGGATTAGTGGGGGATCTATTAAATGGCCTGCTTCAACACAGATTAGAACCCGATAGATTTGTTTTATCTCTGGATGTTTAGATTTTAAGGAGAATGGTCCGCGGTAAAAAAAAAAGGCAATTCACTCAAATGGCTTAGATTTTGTAAATATGTTAGATGTAGGTTTATACTCCTCCCAAATACACTTTTCCAATCTTATACAATCCCATGCGACAGATCAGACCAGTAAGTAGGGTAAATGAATTCGAAGGGAGAAGTTTATTTCGCTTTCTCTTCCATCATGGTTTCGTTGTTGCCCGTATGATTGATTGTTGATAGACAAAGAGAAAGAAGGGGTTTCGGTTATCTTTCTTCTGCTTTCATGACCGTTCCGATTGCATCCGTGGTGAGCGAGCATACATCGTGGCTTCTACGATAAAATATTAGAAAACCCCAAAACTTAACTCATTGTTTCTCCGAAACTATTTTGACTATCACCGTAATTTTTTCAGAATTATTTACAAAACCCTTATAATCCATAATGATCTTATTAACATTCCCATCTTCTAGCTGGTTAGTTTTGAAAAATAAAGCTTTCTTTGAAAAAAAAAATTATAGCACAACTTTGATTGCAGACATATTTTCACTTTGTAATTGACATATATGGGCACTGTAAGTGTACGAGATAATCATCGTGAACTTAATTTTATTTTGAAATTCGTTCTTTTCTAATATTTTAAATACTTTAAATGTATCGTAAAAGCCTATTATGTTAACAACAAAGTATTTAAGACACTTCAATACCCTCCTATCTGTTAATGTCAAATACTTTAAATAGCTTTTGATTGTGAGCTCTATTTGTTATTTTATAGTTATTGTAAATTAGTGAATTGATATATAAAATCTTAAATATTCAATCCTACTCATTTTCGGGAGAATATAATGAATAAGAACCAGTCACTAATTTATTGAAACAGTAACATATTTTCTTATGTAGCATGTAGTATGTTTTGTTTTTTCCTTGTAAATAGCATCAGATAAAAATAAATTTAATCTTACTTCTTCAGATTGTGCTTTCCATTACATGTACACTGTAAAGTTATCCTGTGAACACTAATTCTGATGTATTTGAGTCTAGAGCTCGTAATATATATCTGGACAGAGTGACATCTATATTCAAAGTACCCTACCAAATAGTGACACATATTTCAAAAACTTATTTTTATTATTTCCTTAGTCGCAAACAATAATATCAGAACAGACTTATATCGTTTCCAATCATAAATACATATATTAATAGGACACATTGATAAAAATCAATTAAATAGGGTCATTGGAATAGAGTCTTTATAGAGTCTTTATTTATTTACAGGCAGTAAATACATTTATTCATTTTCATTTTATCCTAACTACATACCTCAATACCTATTAATATAAATTGAGGCGTTTTATCACAACATTCCTTCTATTCCCTTCCTACACTAACCCAATTTAACCTAGTAAATATATAGCACCTAACCTAATGTCCATATATTTTCCTCTCCTGATGTTCAATTCTAGTTGGTCCGCCCCGGGTATATTAAGCCCCCGGTACCCTTCCACGCTGAATATCCCAC
>CABFWB010007480.1:0-17207 GCA_902151455.1 Timema bartmani | reverse complement strand
TAACAGTCTTACTGCTAGGAGACCCAACACTCACTTGCACAGTTTGAGGGGAGCTGTAACAGAGTTAACAGTCTTACTGCTAGGAGACCCAACACTCACTTGTACAGTTTGAGGGGAGCTGTAACAGAGTTAACAGTCTTACTGCTAGCGTGTGAAAGTAATCATTAGGTTAGGGAGATTTTAACAGAGTTAACAGTCTTACTGTTAGTTTGTGAAAGTAATTATTAAGCTAGGGAGATTGTGCCAAAGTTTAGAGTCTTATTAGTATTTATATATGTATGCAAATGGGAGCAGAACTGAAATTTGGTAAGCAAGTATAGGAATTTATAAACATAAAAGTCTTAAAATCTTAAATTATAAAATGGGACTCTTGGAAATAAGGAAGGAAAGAAGTGGGGAAAAGAACCTTAATGTTAGATGTGTAAAATTTAAACTAGCCAGGAATGTGGATGGATCATTCCAAATAACTAAATGAATAAATTACTTCTCGGTATGGGAGAAGATTTAAATATGTCTTGCGGGAATAAGGATTACCCCAAACATTAATAACTGTCTAGAAATTCTTAAGTTTCAAAATGAAAGAGCAGAAATGAGGATGGGGGAAGGATTCTCTCAAAATGTCCGAATGTAATATAAAACACACTCTTCGGTGTCATAGAAAATTGAAATTTTACATTTAATTAAATAGACTTTCTTGGATATCCGAATGACGTCTGAAAATGTGAAATTTCAAAATTATTGATGAAGCCCAGGTAATGGAAAACTCGGAATCAATACGACAAATTTATAGCACTATTTTTCGGTTGGTTAAAAACTGAAATTTGGAAGGCCGGTAAAAATATATATCAGATAACCAAATAAGTCTTAAAATTTAAAATTGGTAATGTGGGAACTGAAAAAAAGGAAGCGTAGTGGCTTTAAATCTTTTCAAAATCATTAGAAAATCTACTTTCCAGCATGGAAGAAAATTTAAATTTGTCAAGTTGGTAAAAGAACCACCAACATGACCATAGAAGTTAGAACATTTTGAATCCAAAAATAGAGGGGAAAAGGAAATAAGGGGGAGGGGGGTCCTAAAAATTTCCTAAGCTATTAGAAAAAACCTTCTAGATATTATGGAAAGCTATAATTTTGTTTAGGCAGAAAAAAACAAAAGTAAAGTAAAAAAAATCGTTCAAAAACAAGGTGCTTAGGAAGATATTTGAACCGATAAGGGATAAAGCTTCTAGGGAGTGGATGAGACTACATAATGATGAGTTACATACCCTGTGCTCACCACAAGACATTGTTAGGATAATCAATTCTAGTAGATTACGGTGGGCAGGACATGCAGCGCGGATGGGAGAATTTAGAACTATGTTCAAGGTATTGAATGGCAAACCCAATAGGAAGAGACCGTTGATAAGAACCAGACGTAGATAGGAGGATAACATTTGGATATACCTGAGAGATAGGGTGTAATGAGATAGACTGGATAGAACTAGCTCGAGATAGGATTAGGGTGTAATGAGGTGGACTGGATAGAACTAGCTCGAGATAGGATTAGGGTGTAATGAGGTGGACTGGATAGAACTAGCTCGAGATAGGATTATGGTTTAATGAGGTGGACTGGATAGAACTAGCTCGAGATAGGAATAGGGTATAATGAGATGGACTGGTTGGATAGGGAGGGATAGCTTACGTACTTCTGTAAGTGTGACAATGAACTTTCGACTTATTTATGCCATGGACTAAGTAAATAAGTAACTGATCTCTGGTGAAATGTTCTGCTTTTCTTTTTTCATCATATATTTTGTAAATATCTTTTATTAGGCTAAGATTGCATTTTCTATGTATTCCGTCCGTTTATGCACTTAGTTCGTCGCTAAACACAGCGGCTAGGTACTGTTTTGTTACACACTTTTAACTTTTTAATTAACGATTGCCATAATTGTTTAAGGATTACTTTTCCTTTTCTCTTTTAATATTTGTAAATATAATTGTCTTCAAGGGAACATGGAAGTTGCCTTCCAGTATCGTAGGTGTAAATAAATGGCTCCATTTTAAGGTAAAGGAGAGAGAAAGACTTTGAGGTCCGCCGTACCACTTATTTTATTTAAGAAAAACTTCTCAGTTTATATTTTTCTAATATAGAATGACAATATATTATACACTCACTTTATTCCCTATTTCTGCAAGATAAGTTTTATTGCTTGTTTATAGACGATACACTTGAAAGCTCAAATCCCAAAGTGTTTGTCCAAATGTTAACAATGAGAGTATTTTCCCAAACAATGGCAGTTTACATTAGTTCAACGCGCTAACAAATTACCTAAAGAAACTTTAGTTCTAGTTTTATAATCGCTTTGTTGAGATTTTAGTAAGTTATATCTTCACCATAATATAGGCTAGGCTAAATAAATAATTATGAACCGTACATATTTAAGTAATCAAAATTATTTATATTTGATATGCTAATGATAGAAATTTATGGTAAAATACTAGTAAAATACTAAAGAATATATGGTTTTCTAAAAATATAAATCTAGGAAAATTTGCGTAAAATATCACTTAGTGTTTAAAATTAACCAAAAACATTATAAATTATGTATATATTATAATTTATAAGCCTTAAAAAAACCTAGTAATGATGTTTTCAAATTCCATGTAATATTCTAAAAACCGTTCTCTGTGTTCAAGAAATGAAATAATTAGCCTCTAGTTACTGTCTGGCCCCTTTCAGGGTATGTTGTCCCCCAATGTCCAGGTGTTTAAGAGGTTGCTTGTGTACAGTAGCCCCATGGCTTCTTTGGTGCTGACTGACAGTTCACAGCTGACTTCTGACAGTCAACATTTAGGTATATACCTACATTTTGACTGTCAGAAGTGTCAGCTGCTAGACACATGTTTTTTGCAGATCATATGGTTCGGCGTAGGGATACATAATTTGGTCTGGTAACTTTTCAAAGCCGTCAGTTGTCAGCTGTGAGCTGTCAGTCAGTACCAAAGAAGCCATGGGGCTACTATAGTTTATCTCACTATGACACAATCAGTTTAACACATATTCTTACTACTGTTTGTCTCCACACAGAACAATCTCTGACCTAGCATGTGTTTTCAGCAATAGGAACTACGGGTCAGATATGGAAGGGCCGGACTCTGAATACGTCCTGGAGCTCATCGAAAGGTTGGGACAGTCCATCATTAGAGCCAATGACCTTGAGAAGTAAGTACACACGCTTTTCAATAATAACTCATCAGTTTGTTATAAGCCATTTAAGTTTTTCATGTATTTTAAGTGAAAATAAAAATTAATTTTCTAAGCTCGTGCAATTAGTTAGAGAAAAAGTTAAGTTATTGTATTTCTGACTATTTTGGTTTTAGAGACACTAACCTGTAAAATATTTTATTTTGATACTCAAGTACCAAAGTACGAATTTAAATGAATGCACAATTTTGATTGGGCCAAATATAGGCTTTCCTGGTAAAGCTTTTAAACAACCACACGAAATTTTGACAATATTTTATTTGAGGTGTAGGCTTGTTCTGTATATGGAGTTTAAATTTTAAACAATCTGGTTAATGCCTTCCCATCTATTTTGATTATGTATTTGCGTCAATTGAAGATGTATACATGGTTTTATATAATATTTAAAATAAAAATATAAATTAAATTCGAGATTTTGATGGATGTCGGAGTTTCATTACCCACTGAACTAGCAATGCCATCCTTCTGTCTATCTGTCTGTTACTGAAACTGAAACCATTTTACCAATCAGGCTAACACTTGGCATCCAGGGTTTTCATGAGGTTTCCCCGAGGATATTTTGGAGTTATTTATAACTATATCCAGCCCTTAAATTTAGGGTGGTTTGCTAAAGGGTGAAAAGAGAAAAAGAGATTTTCCCATAAACCGCTCTAGCAATTGAGATTAAATGTGTATATAGTCATTGTTTAACATTATAAACAAAATGGCCATTCCTATTTTCCGATGAAAATTAATTTTAAGGTATTTTACATTAGCGTAAATTTCCAGTTTTGATCATGTCTCCTCAAACCTTTGAGATACTAAATAACTTACCATTATAAAGTTGTAGGAATATCAAAAATAATCAACTTTAAATTGAAATAAAGTTTTATAAATTCAATTATTTCCAAGTTATCGGCAAACACATTATTTTTTAATAGAGCTTTGGAAAATGGGGAGGAGAAAATACACAGAACAGAATATGTTTCTGTAACAGTGTATATTATTTCCTGTATTCTCCCTGGTGAACTGTGATGATAGTTATTTATTTATGTTTCTTTAACAATGTATAATATTCTGTTTCACAGATCTTACTAGTTATAATTATAGTTTAGAATAATGAGTGAGAAGATCTGTGTAATTTTCAATTCCATTTGTTTATATTCATACATAATTTTATAATCTTAAAGTTATTTCTCACTTCTCTAGTTTTAATTTTAATTAAGATGTATTTGTGTTTTCTAATTGATTTTATTTTTCTTCGATGTTATTTAAATTGTTGTCCTACTTATACTGTTTCCATTGCGTACGATTAAAATGTTATTTAAATATGAAAATATATTCTCGTAATTTAACATCGAAGAGTTATTGTTGAAATGTTTTGAATAAATAATTCGTAAAAAATCTCAGTAAAACCAAGATAGGACTTGATAACATTTTCCCACAAAATAAATCTATAGTTCATTGTTAAAATTTCTCAAAAATATCAAACAAAAATTCTCGTGAAAATCAATTGGATGGATCCCAATTTAATGGCAGATGCTACAGCCATGTTTATTAAATTCCGTTTTTTTGTTTTGTTTTTTCCAACTTACAAAATCAGCCACTCAACTTCTTGACAAAAAAAAGTAAACTTACTTATTATAGTCGTTTCCAGTGTGGACACAAAATGTAAAAACGTTACATGCAAACACAAAACAAAGACGTGTTTGAAGCTAAAAAAATAAAGTGAAATATTAAGTGAAAAGTGGGAAAGGTTTTGTTATTTTCACAGTCGAGTAAATTTTATTATAGAAGTAAAAAAAAAATCCTTTCTTTTTCAATTCCGTAGAGGGAAATGATGAAAGTTTCCCTCGTTCTTAGAATTGTTCCACTAAGAAAGTATAACAGATAAGGAGGTATCCAAAAGGGCGAGTCAAAGGCGAGGAAATTGAATTGACAAATCAGAGCGCGTGGTTTAACTTTAATCTGCATTCAAGACCTGACATTTTTCTTGAAATAATTTCTCCTCTGTTAAAGAGGATTCACAAAATGCTCTAACATTTTAAATATATAGTAGAGTAACACAGGCTTTTCAGTCCATTTTGATAAATGAGATTATTTTTGGTTAATATTTATTATAATTTTTAACAACTTTTATTTTCATGTCCAGTTTTATTAATCATTATCAATATAACCTTTTATGTGTGAATTTGAGTTGGGTTTCTGTAAACATTACATCATGAACGATCTATTATTTAAAATAAATGGTACGGTACACTGCACAGACTTTGTCTCGCTTTTATCTTAGAATATACATTTACCAAACACTCGTAATTTGTGAAACGAAATAATAGATTTGTACATTGTTGTAGAAAGACAACACCAAAGATCATAAATGAAATAATATCCACTATTACTTACGTAATGCCATTAGGAACTAGGAACAATGTTACAGAAAAATAGAGAAAAGAAAAATATATTTGTCCACCAAAGAACATAAGGATCAAATTTATTTTCAAATACTTGAATTAAAAAATATATATATGCTTATAGTTCCAAATTTATTGGTTCTATAAACATATATTACAAATAAAAGATTTTTATCTTTAATAGTACTGCAACTTTAAAATGATAAGTTATATTGTATCTCAAATAGTTGCTGATAAATTATAAAAAATTGGAACATTTCTTTCATGTAAATTAGGTAACCTCAAAGTAATTTTCATGAGAAAGTGAGGTTTGCCATCTTGTTTATAAAGATAAACAGTGTCTAGATAAAAAAATTTAATCAAAATCATTTGAGCTAATTTCTTTTTATTCCCTTCAGTAAACTACCCTTAAATGTTGGGTTAGAAATCTAATTCCAAAAACCCCTCAGGGGTACCTTATGAAAACCCCAGATACCAAGTTTTAACCCAATTGGTAAAATAATTTCGGCTCTAGCCGAGATACAGACAGACGGCATGGCCAAAATCAGTTTTTTTTTGTTTCAGGGGGTTATGAAACGTCAACATTTATCAAAATCTCGAGTTAGTTTTGTTTTTTTACGATCACAATACTTTCTCTCCGAGGTGTAGAGACAGATCAGTAGGCATGTGTTCTAAATTTCAAACACATCTACTCTGGTTTTTCCAGCAATAGGGACTGGTCTCGAACCCCAGCTGTGTGAGAGTAGTTTTCCCAAATTGCAATAGCGGGTACATTTCCTTTAAGTTTTTCCTTCCACTTTTCTACCATATTAGTATAATTAAAATGCGTATAACACGCGAGTAAAATAGTAAAAATTAAGTTTACCATTAAGAAACTATGAAACCTCGTAGGATTGTTAAAATACAACAAACGATAGGGTACAGGGTAATAGGGGGAGAATAGACTACACCTACTTTCCAAGGCCTCAAAAAATACGTTTTTTTTAATTAATTTAAAATACAACAAAGATCCCTTTTAATCATAATTTAAATTGCATCGGAAAGGTTTTATGATTGTCTAACAGATGACAGCACTAGCTCAATTTGAGCTAAAATTGAACTCCTCCCTTTTATTTCCCCTGTACGCTTTAAATGTAATCCCCCCAAACAGTCGTACACCGAATCTTAATACCGGTCTGGCCTAGCCCTATATTTACACTGATGCAGTAGAGATGAAAGAAGGTATCAATGCGCCCATGTGAAGACAGGATAATTACCCCTCAGTAGATCCACCTGCATTTGGAGCCCGAGTTCCGCGTCGTCCGAAACACAGATGAGATGATTCTGCGCGGGCCCACAGTTGCGGGTGAGAAGTGTGTGAGAGAGAGAGAGAATAGGGCAGGAGCGTACCTCTCTCTCTATCTCTATCTCTCTGTCCCAGCTGACGTAGAAAGAGAAGGTAGTGAGTGATTTGGGACAAGTCAGTTGTTTGATGTCAGTCCCGTGGGGTGGGCACTCTTATAGGTCTAGCTGATCCTGTAAACTAGTTTGGGGCACTATCGCTAGGAGCAGCTTGCAATGACGTCACAGAGGAATGCGCATGCGCGGACGTGAAGTCCATAGAAAAGGAAGTCTGAAGTCAATGTAAAATTCACCATTACTGTTTTGTTAGTAATTTATCGTTTATTTTAAAGAAGGGGTTTAGCTAGATTTTTACATTTTATAACGTGGTTTATTTATAAAATAATAGATTTAGCTACATTTGATTGAATTTGATAAAAGAATTGATCAAGTAACACTCCGCAATAGAAAATACGTAGTGTTCCAAGTGTAACGTCCCACTTCGAATCTTTTAGTTCGTGACACTAGCGCCGCGAGCGCTAGCGATGTGGTTCTACTTACCAACATTAGAGAGTGGCATTTCTATACTTATCCCTTTTCTATGGTCAGCTCTGTAAGCCTGATATGCTGCTGGTCCTATGTGAGTGTAGCAATGTAAGCAAAGATCACATACGTGTCGTCATGAAGATAGTGTGTGCCGCGTTAATTAAATAGAGTTTGCCGGATACTCAATAGACACGGATAATCCATTTTAAGAGTAAATTTAATACTCACTTCACATTCAAAACTAAAACTTTCTCAACTAAATAAAAAAGTATTTTTAAAAATGGTTTGTATTGTTTACAAGGCCATTAATAAACCCTCGACCCGGATAACCCGCTAATGGATAGTAATCACACGTGCTTGGAAAGAACTGAACGGTTGTATGGAAAGATTAAGAGATGAAATGTAGAAAAGCACATTTGTTATAGAAAATGTGTTGTAAATTGTACTTTGCTCCCCTGACGTGAAGATACATAATGTTGTTCCCTTATTCTTGATTCATTCATAGACATCACAAGACACTGATTCAAGTCAGTACTTAAAGCCTCTGTTAGAGATACTTGATGTTATTTCCTTATTCTTGATTCATTCATAGGAATCACAAGACAATGATTCAAGTTAGTACTTGAAGCCTCTGTTAGAGATACTTGATGTTGTTTCCTTATTCTTGATTCATTCATAGGAATCACAAGACACTGATTCAAGTTAGTACTTGAAGCCTCTGTTAGAGATACTTGATGTTGTTTCCTTATTCTTGATTCATTCATAGGAATCACAAGACAATGATTCAAGTCAGTACTTGAAGCTTCTGTTAGAGATACTTGATGGATCACTTAAATATAACTACAATAGTAAGAATTTAATAATACGTACAAATATTGACTCAGTAACACAGCATTGAGCGCGTTCACAAAGGTACTAGTCTCGTTTTGTCTGGTTTGTTCGTGGCGATAAAATTCAAGTTCAAATCCAAGACATGTGTGATGAGAGGTTTTATTTAACAATAAGTTTTCTACTCTCCCTCTATGAAAATGAGGTTACATTTTCTTTAAACTATACCTTACTCATCGATATCCTATTTGGATAGTCTGTGTGGGTAGTAAGACATGGAGCACGATCAATAAGGATAGTAAAGTATTTAAAGGGTAACTTTCTAGACACAAAAAACATTGTCTGAACAAGACTTACAAATAAATAACTTCTCTTTGAAGAGAACAATGGGTGTCACATGGTATCAGGCGTCAGTCTAGATATAAGCTGGATTGCTGGTAGCTGACAGGTCGAGATTCAAATCTCAACCGGGTGTATGGAGATTGGTGTGTTACATGGGTGTGGTTTTCTCATTTCATATCCAAGCCAATGCGGGTGCACTTACTGTAGACTATCTTATTCATCCCTACCCCTTGGGTGAAGCCATTCAGAGAGTGGGGGTGGCTGGGTCTAATGCTCTAGATCTAGCCATTCGACCCTATCTTACCTCTGTTCTTCTGGCGTGTGGAGGAATTCATTTCTATGGTGGGGACACCATTAAGGTGAATTCCACTATCCCCAGATGGTGTTTAAAAGCCGACTAGCGATGGCGTTGGCAGCGTGGTGAGGTTCGGGCCTTCGGGTCCGGGCTCTTGGGGTTCTGGGCTACCGGTCCCGGGCTCATGGGGCTCTGGGCCACCAGTCCCGAGCTGTTGGGGTTCTGGTCCACCGGTCCCGGGCTCTTGGGGCTCTGGGCCACCGGTCCCGAGCTTTTGGGGTTCTGGACCACTGGTCCCGGGCTCTTGGGGTTCTGGGCCACCGGTCCCGGGCTCTTGGGGTTCTGGGCCACCAGTCCCGGGCTCTTGGGGTTTCGGGCCACCGGTCCCGGGCTCTTGGGGTTCTGGGCCACCGGTCCCGGGCTCTTGGGGCTCTGGGCCACCGGTCCCGGGCTCTTGGGGCTCTGGGCCACTCGGTCCTGGGCTCTTGGGATTCTGGTCCTTTGGGCCTGGGCCTCGCCATTCGTGCGGGTTGAGCCGTTATAGAGCTCCGATGCTAACCTGGACAGTTAGTAGTGCATGGGCTAGAACATGTGCGCCTCCATTCGTACACACGAGTATTGGGGGATTACTTTCCCACGCGCAATGGGAGTAATCCCATTCCCCTGCACACGGAAAAGAGTGGAGATCGTAAGGTCGCAACTGTGAGTGGAAGTAAATATCTCCAGATACCACCCTGGATAGTGAGGGAGGCACAGTTCCCGGTGTCGGTCCAACCAGTGAGTGACTGGTAGGGAGGGAGGAGTTAATTCTCCACTCCCCCCCTTCCCTTTAAGAACGGGGCTTATTTTATTATTATTATTATTTTTGTACCGGATCTTACTACCCGTCCAGACTGTATACATTCTAAACACTCAATGGTGTAAGGGATGAGGAGGGTATAATTGAGAGGAAATGTACCCGTATTTGTGTGAATGTATCGTGAGAAACTATTTAAGAAAATTTACCCTCATTATATCCAGCCGGGTTGTGAACCCCAACTTCTCCGTCACCAGCAACCCAACCATACGAGCCTGACCTTTATTCCGCGTGTCACCGGTGACCTGGTGGTCTAGGGGTAAGGTGTCGGACTTCTGTGCTGAGGGTCCGGGGTTCAATCCTCGGTCCCGGCACAGTAATAATAATAATAATAATAATAATAATAATAATAATAATAATAATAATAATAATAATAATAATAATAATAATAATTTTCCGCCGCGTTTTAGTACTCGTCCGGGCTTTAAATCATGCTGATGGGGCAAATATGTGAAATGAAGAATCTTAGGTGGAAATGTACCAGCATTAGCGGGAAGGGAAAGTGGAAAACCATCCAGGAAACAAACAGACCTTGGTACAGCCAGCCAGGATTTTAGCTCCAACCTTAATCTCCCTGATAAAAAAAAAGACTAGATGAGCCCGACATTCAGTCCACAAACCCACCCATGCAGTTGGTCTAGCCTAAATAAAAATAAACAATTGTTTTAATTGTAAAGCTGTTGACATGACTTTTTTTTATTGTATAGTAATTTCTACTTTTTAATTCATCCTAAGCATTGAAAAAATTAATTGCATATCTTAAATTGATTTTGTTAATTTTATACCATTAAAATTACAAATTATTATGAAGTTAAATGAGGCAAACACATTTCTCCTGCCTTAAGGCACATTTTATATGTACGGGCGAAGGTACAGGAAAGAAGAATTCAAACAAACAAACAAAAGGAAATGAATACAATATGGCTTTGGCTTTTACAATGGAAATAATAAACACATTTAACACTTTACGCTGCTGCCTCTGGACAAATAAAAAACGATCTTTACCGTCTATTCTCTCAACTTAGGTTCTATTCCACCGGAATTCATTAGGAGGGATTGTGAAACCTACAATGCAACTTACTAAAAGAGGAAATAAAAGGAAGATTAAAATTATGACGTAGTCTAATTGTAGTAATGTCTACATCAAGACATCAAGCATTAAATTTTAAAAAATAAATATATATTTAAATAAAAAAAGTAAATTTGATAATAATATTATTTCGATAGCAGATAAACTTCTTATTGAAACAATTTGTGTTTAATAAGTCGCATCTAACGCCCAATCATAGTTTTCGGCGGTTCTTTTGACTCTTCAAAGTTTCATTTAGGAAAACATATTTTATTATTATTATTATCATTATTATTATTATTATTATTATTATTATTATTATTATTATTATTATTATTATTATTATTATTATTATTATTATTAATATTATTATTAGCACCCCGTCTTACTACCCGTTCGGGTTATACGCACTTACGCTAATGTGTAATTGTAGGGTGATTGTGAGATGAAATGGAGGACCTACAGTTTAACGTGGGATCCGAACCACGGTGGAGGCCTGGCATTCCCTCACATTTATAAGTTGTGATTAATACACGTCTTGTCAGAGGTGAAGGAAGGATTTGGCAATCAGGTAAATCTGTGCGGGGACCAAGGATTGAACCCCGGACCCCCAGCACAGAGGTCTGACACCTTACCCCTAGACCGCCAGGTCACCTGTGGAAAAAAAAAGTTTCTGAGCTGAAGAATCAATGTCATGATCCTAGTATGAATGGCAAGTTAGGCCCATGACGTCATTGCAAAGATATTCATGATTGGTACTATTTGTCGCTCCGATGCAATGATGATGTATCTAGTACTACCGGTGCTGTGTACAGCTTTACAGTAGGAAGTACTAGGGTAGTCCTAAACTCGAATAACCGGGTAGCGGCACATTCTAGTTCCAAAGCGGATGTTGCTTTGCCGCGGTTTGGACGTAGCCCGGCCGGCCATGCACTGGCCTCGTGTCCAGTAGGTCCTTAGTGGCAACTACTCACATCCTCATTCGGGTGGTCGCTATGTGGGTTCAACAAGGATCTCGTTCTGTGTCCGCGGAGCTGGAGTTGAATTAGACGACATTTACAATGTTTCACTTTATGAAACATCTGTTTAACTGCCGGGAGCGGTTGGGATAATTTTTTAACTTTTATTGGCGTCATGAGTCTTCTATGAACGTTCATAAAATTGTTATTACAATAAGTGAGATCAATTTTTTTAAATTTTACTTAAAGTCGTAGATAGTTGTATGAAAACATTATAATTTTTTTTTAATTCGTTTTTTGATACAGATATCTAAAAATATCTCCTTTGGTTGGACACAGATATCGAAACATATCTCCTTTGATTGGACACAGATTTCTATACATATCTCCATTGTTTAGACACAGATATTGAAACATATCTCCTTTGGTTGGACACAGCTAATGAAACATATCTCCTTTGGTTGGACACAGCTATCGAAAGATATTTCCTTTGGTTGGACACAGATATTGAAACATATCTCCAATGGTTGGACACAGATATCGAACATATCTCCTTTGGTTGGACACAGATATCGAAACATATCTCCTTTAGTTGGAAACAGTTATCGAACATATCTCCTTTGGTTGGACACAGTTATCGAACATATCTCCTTTGGTTGGACACAGATATCGAAACATATCTCTTTTGGTTGGACACAGCTATCGAAACATATCTCCTTTGGTTGGACACAGATATTGAAACATATCTCCAATGGTTGGACACAGCTATCGAGATATATCTCCTTTGGTTTGACACAGATAGCGAAAGATATTTCCTTTGGAAAGGCAAAACCAAGGGTTAGATCAAAATATAGGACCAAAGTGTAGTCAGTCAAGATAGGTTTTAGGTTAAACAGATTCTACGTACAGTAAACACAGAGTATTTTTTATTCTCATATTCCCCTGCATGGACTAAAACATTAAAAACACTTAGACACTCTCTACAGTACTTTTTAAATGTTTTAATTGTAAATAAATTATTTGCAGTCAGTATGTTGTATTTCAGTTAGTTATATTTGTATCATGGCTAGAGATGTGAGACGGAAATTTTTCCACAGAAAATTTTCAATTATTATTTCTGTAGATTAGTTTTAACTTATTAAATGTATAATAATTATAATAATAATAACAGTAATAATAATAAGTGGTAGTGATACTAGTAGTAATATTAGTAGTAGTAGTAGTAGTAGTAAGAAACACCTTTACCGCAAGCCACCACTGCGGGAAATTTTCATCTCTAATCATGGCTCAGTGCTATTATAATATAGAGATGGATAGCAAGTAAACATTTATTTTTTTAAGTTATTTAAATTAAATTATTTTTTGAAATATAATTAAATCTAAAATACAAGTGGCTCAGAAAACTATCGGTGCAGCAGCTCATGGAAAGTGTAGACGCTCACTCGACGCTGGCACATCGACGCCAGTCTAGCCTCCCTCATTGGTTTAAAATACTCCCACCGCAGCGCTAGCACAAAGTAATGTTGTCTTTTATAGGTGCAACCCACTTTACGATTGGATTGCAGACGTTTTCCCTCCTTCAGGAAAAAAAAATATGACCACACAGTCTTTTAAAGCTCTTTTATTGTTTAAAGAGTACCACAAACAAATAAAACATTAAAAATCATATATATTTTATAGTGGTTAATAATGAGCAAGTGATTAGTGAATGGTGACCCAATTATGGTTAGAACAATATCAGTAGGCCTAGCCGGTATTCGAACAACAAACTTCCCATCAACAGAAAACTGGACTAACCCACATCGATTAACTTTCTGACTAAATTTTAGGTTCATTTTAGATTTGTTTGATGGGGACGTGAATATCTAGGTTCGAATCCTGAATGGTTGTTCTGAGGATGTGTTCTTCTTAATGATTTTCCTCTCTCCTTCCATGTCATATACATACATATAAATTGATTATTTTTATATCTTACTAAAAAAATACCAGTAAATTTATCTTATTTAAAACACGACTAACGCTTTAAAAGTGAGGGAGAAAAAAATAGATGATTTCAATTGTTATTTTCTCATGTATTTTAACCAATCCATAATTTTTTTTTGTTCCCAATTTATACTATTGAGTTATATCCAAATCACTAATGATTATTATTTAATATGATAATTCAGTGAAATAATAAAGTTTAGAACCTAGGCGGTAGCGATAAAATAGGTTTCAAAATAACCTGGTAGCCAATTAATTCCTTTCAAAATAATTAAATTTAGAAATATATATCTGTTGTCCACGGGCTAGGAAGCCCTGTTCTCTAGGATGGCACTTAAAATTTCCACTGAACAATCCAATCAATCAAAACAAGAGATATTTAGTGTTGACGAAATTCAATAGGGCCCAGTGTTACAGTCATAATAAAAACTAACTAAAGTAATGTTTTTCTTTCAAAATTGGTCTACCCAACTCGTAATTTCCTTATTTCCGTCCTATACTGTTTAACTTTTTTTATTATTATGTCTAAGATTAATCAACTATTTCAATACTATACTATTTGCAGTTGTCAAACCTGGACAAAGTATATATTTCCATGGGGTGCGCGGGTATTTTCCAATCCAGACCTGTACAGGGTGTCCAGAAAACCTGTGCAGGGTGTCCAGAAAACCTGTGCACATTCCAAAACACAAAGCACCCATAGCGTTTGCCTAAAAACACGAGGATTTACACTTGCATTCTACTTGGCCGGGATTCGAATCCCGCCCGGGTGCACTGAAAGTCCTACCTTTTGTCTACCCTGTAAGGTAACATACTTACCTTGAATTATTCCACTATGATCTATTTTATAAGATAGGGCCGTACTGTAATCCATCAAGTGTTTCATACTAGTTAAAGTCTATTCACCACTCGAGTTTACTTGGATGACAGCTCAAAAAGCCACTAGAAATAGTCCCTAATATATCCCTACGCCAACATCTAACATCTGTCACTTTGGACAGCTGTAATGAAAACCTTTAAGTAATGTTTGAATGTTATAGCTAACCACAGTAATTTAGGCCAATATTATTTATATTTATTTGAGGTCGGACACAAAGCTTATTTATCGGTCTATTCCAATTTTTTTTAAATATTATTCACAGTACTTTCACAAAAGGTCTAACGAATATTGCTTTAAAATGGTGACCGACGAATTTAAACCATGTGATTGATCATGACGGAAACAAGTTTCTTACAATGATGCAGTGGATAAAAATATATTATTCAGTTAAATATTTAAAAAAACGATAAAAAAATTATTATATAAAAAAAATAACAAATATATTCTCTTTTCCAAGTAAATAAGATGCCTTCATTAAAATATATTAATGTCTGCACCAGGCCCTATGAGAGGGGGATGCAGAGGGTACATCGTACCTGGGTCCGGGGTTCTAAAAGGGGCCTCCTGGGAGTTCCCTGGGATCTCAGAAACTGTTTGCATGTATTGGAGACTAGCATTCACATTTACACTACTAATAATAATACTAAATTATTAGTAGAGGTATAATTTTTTTGTTCTGTTGTTTCTTTTTCCGTTTTTTTTTTCAGGTATAAAAGTTTAAATAAAATATCTTTTTTTGTCTTATTTCTTTTATTTTTTCAGATAGTATTCATTAATTTATATTTTTTGACAGGTATAATGGAAAATGGAAGGCCGCCCGAAAAAAAACGTTGTACCCCCTGATAAAACTCCTCTCAGAGGTCTGCACTATATTACACATCATAGATTACATTCCAAAACGAAGAATAAGTACTTTTAATTATGTTTAAAATATTATTTCGGATTGGATAAAAATAAATTACTAAACGTAATGAAATGGTGTGAGAAAATTTTAGTTTATGTTAATTTTTAATGTAAAGTATAACACAAAATTAAAACATAATTTATAACTAAACAGTGATCTTGTACAAGTGTTGCCAACCCAAAACCCAAACATATGATTTTTCAATTTTCATTCAGGTAAAAAGCTGTATAGATGTAATTGTTGATGATCTCTATCCACGTAAAAAACCAAAATCTAGTTTGGTTTGCTAGTGAAAGGGAGGTCGGGCTTTGAATCCCGCTGTATTAAAGAAGGTGTACTAAAGGCTAAATCCTTATAAATCATGTTCTGAAAATTGAAAAATGACACCTGGACACAGGAATCGAACTCGGGACCTTTAGCTTAGTATGCCAATTGTCTAACCACTGAGCTATCCAGGAATCATCGCGTCCCCAGGGCCATTCTTCACCGATATTTTAAGACAGAGTCTATGAGTGAAGAATGACCCTGAGAACGGGATGATTCCTGGATTGATAAAAGGTTAGAGCATTGGCGTACTAAGACAAAGATCCCGGGGTTCGATTCCAGTACCCAGGTCTTTTTTTTCAATTTTCAGAATATGATATCTAGCTGTAGTAAATCCTCACTAAAAGAATAAATAATAGCTTTGGCTATTTGATTCTCGTAAATCATTTTCCACTTTCCCTCTAGTCAATTTTGTGTGCATTTCCTCTAAATTCTACATTACTCTTCCCTGTCTCACTAATACAATTAAACGCAGATGCACCGGATGGGTAGTAAGACGTTGTGTATATCAATAATTCCTTGTATTTTTACTATAATTTGCCACAAACAAAATACGATATTAAGTAAGCGAGGGAGATTCAATATTATTATTTGTATAAATAAATAGTTTAATTCACTAATGGCCGGCTAGGATACGAATTACTATTTGATATTAATTAATGATAGCGCTATCGGGCAATCGTTTAAGGTTTGCACAATCCCATAAAACTGTCAGTTTTCTTTCTAATCAGTTCAGTGAAGTTTCAACAAAGGCTAATACTCGCGTGTTTTCAATCGTGAACGTAATTTAAAACTGTCGTAACAAAATACCGTTTACGTCCTTCTTCTTTATTCTTTGCTTCCATTCTCTTTTCAATTATGTCACTTACACAACCTTGCCAAGAGGAGGGAAGTTTCAACTAACAAACATGCCAACTGATATTAAAACGAAATAATAATAATATTAAACAAATCTATTAAAATGTGTTCCAAACAAAACTACGTAATTTCCAGTCCAGTAATTCAGTAAAGAGTATGACTTTAAACTAATTTATAATGAAATTGAATTAACTAGAGTTGTTTTAAAAATAAATGGTAGCTTGTTTATATTGATTAATGTGAATCACAATAATATAAAGAACAATTATTGTGGGTCTACGCCATTTTATGACGTCATTACATAACATGTTTGGCTCACATCCTGAATTATTATTATTAGCACCGCGTCTTACTAACCATTCGGGTTATACGCACTTACGCTAATGTGTAATGGTAGGGTGATTGT